>JAVQJL010085216.1:0-39375 GCA_036024295.1 Nannoperca obscura
AAAGTTAAGACTAGTTTAAAGTCATCTTCATTGAAAAGTACAGTGCTTTTCCTTCAAAAATAAGGACATTTCAATGTGACCCCAAACTTTTGAACGGTAGTGTATATATATATAAAATATATCTCTTCACCTGTTACCGTTACTTTACCTGTGGTACAGTCATGTAGTATCCAGCCTGCTGGTAGGAGTCAATCATCGGACTTGTCATAGTCCTCAAGGTCGCAAGTCTCTGCATGTATTTATTGGTCAGGATCGCTTTACGCTCCTCCCTTCGCTGAGCAAGAGCCACATACAGTGGCTTGGTTGCAACAATTCTCCCGTTCATTTCAGTTACTGCTTTTGTTGCTTCCTCGGGTGAAGAGAAACAGACGAATCCAAAGCCCTTGCTTTGCGAGCCATCTGTCATGACCTACAGGACACAACGAAGCTCGGGTTCAGAAATGTTTGAAACACTTGACATCAGAGTTGAAGACCAACATTACATTCAGCAGACGTTTTTATCCAAAGCGACTTCCAAATAAGAGCTTTACATAAAGTGCATAGAACCATGATCAATAACAACAAGATGTGATGTGATGACATCTTGTTGATGTGACTTGAGTCACAAAGTCGACTTGAACTTGTCTGGTGTGAGACCTGAATGCCTGAAGATGTGACTTTAGACTCGAAGGCAAAAAGCTGAGGAGACCTGGTGACCCAAAAAATGCTCTCTGTCTGTAGTTGTTCCTTTTGGAGCTCTGCCAAACTGTCGTGAATAATTAATAACATAACCAGGATGACGCAAAGTCTCTATAACCTAATGTACACTTCCATTTACAGCAGTATCAAGTCTCAGAGACACTAGACTTGACTTTGACTTGACGTCCATAAGACTCAAAGACTTTAAACAGGGTAAGCCCAACATTAAGTAAATCCACAGGGGTTAAAATTTAAAGCATGAGTTGTGTCCTGAGCTAACCTAAATCAGAAAATTAAATAGATGGCTGTGGCAGAGTTCTGCATGTCTGAGGCACATTCATTTTTCCTGCCAGGGTTCTTCTGGGGGGGATCACCAAAATGTATTTGGTTTCCAGGGCTACACATCAATGCTTAATGTTGCTATTTCCACAGTGATTATCTGACAGAATGTTTTTCCAGCCGTATTTAGATATACTTTGTTCCAAACTACAACTAATTAGAACATATTGAACATTCAAATTGATGTTGAAGTGGTCCATGTTGTGGGAATCTGATAACTTTATCATCCACTGTAAAATGCTGATAAAATACATAGCTGCTTAAATGACTTCAACTTGACCAGAGCTGCCGTTTCTTTTTGTGAAAAAGGAAACCATCAACTTTTAAGAGCGACCTTTGAAGCTGGGCAGACACTGTGGGTTTTATTAATCCAATGGGTTGTGTTAAATCACACTTCACGTTTTACTCGGCCTTTCTGCACAGCCAGAACCTGCGACTGTTGTGTTCATACTGTACGGACCAACTGACCGGCTACAACGTGTGAACACCCACACTGAAAGTAACCACTGAACCATCAGCTGGTTTTGTCCAGTGACATTTCCAATAAAGTTTGTTCAAACAAGATTACCGTGTCATCAATTTTGACAAAAAGAGGGAAAGGCAGCACATCTTTGTGTAGTTCTTCGATGAATGAAAAGTACACAAATAGTATGGAGCTGCAGATGCCGGAAGGTTAAAGACAACTTTAGCTGTGTCTTGTAATGGGAAAAGTATTTTGATATTTTACCCACACTCTGTAATATGTAATAAGTAAAAAGACTGGCCGACTCAGTTCCTCTATATTCTGTGACTAGACATGTGTGTTCTTTAGATAACTGGAACATGCAGTCAAGGCAAGAAAGCTACAAGTAATGGACTCCGGACATTGTCCGTTTGCATTAGTTGTGTGACAACCCCTCTCTGTATAAAATACACAGGGAGTTTGTACTTTCTTTGCTGTGGAGACTACTGTATGCTTGAAGCCAATTTTCAAATGATTTGAATAAAACTTACAGAAGGACAGATCTTTGTATTTTGCCTTTAATTTTGATTTCCAAAACTCAGATTCTCAATTCACAAATTTGGAGGATCTAATGGCTGTATCCTTTGTGGCCCAACCTATCGCAAGATTCGTTTCACACATTAGAATAAGGCTTCCCTAAACGCACCATCAACAGTGACCGCGAAGAACTTTTAAAGGAATGTTTTGGGTTTCCAACTCACTCGGATAGTTAATGGTACAAATGTTAAAAATCCTAAAAATGGGGCCTTAAAAACCTCAACTGAAGCTGTCAAAGGTTCTAGGCGATGTGACACAAGAGTATGGATGGGAACCGCTGGTGACGTAAATAGGAAATCCTCCGTCAACCAGAACTTCTCATTTAACATCGCTTGGTTCGACCTTTCCTGGTCTATGAGCGCTTTTGTAGACCGTGTGCTTAGGAGGATGCAGCCCCTGATTTGGGACACAGCTATAGTCTGTGTGTTCTGCAGTGAAGTCTAAATCAAGGCTACAGTTTTAGTCACGACATGTCCTACTCCAATCATATTAAAACCAGCTCACTACAGTTCATGAGAAATCTTTAGACAGCAGCCATGAGGGATATCTGACAAATTACAAGATTACTGGCCTGCCAGAAATCCATCTGATTGTCTGAGAGCCAGAATAACTGACCTTTCAGAAAAAGAATCAGCGGTTGCGACGTCCCTCAAACGGCACGACAAACAATCAGGCAGAAATTTGGCCTGATACAAAAATTACAAAGTATTTAACAATTCTGGACTAGAATCAGGCTTAGCCCATACAGCGTCTGCCCAGCTTAAGGATACCTTTTGTGGTTTAAGTTTTATTGGGTAGGCTTTTACTGTTTCAGTTTTATTCCCAACGCTGATTAAACAAAAACATGTTTGTACCTGCAAATTTCAGAAGAAGAATGAGGAGAAGAAGGTCTAAGTCTAATCTCATTACAATACCTTGGCACTGGTGATGGTGCCATAAGGTGCAAACTCCTTCCGGAGTCTCTCGTCATCTATGCTATCGTCCAAGTTCTTCACATACAGATTTACCCCCTGGAAACAGAAAGAGTAAGAAATGCTAAGATTCATGATTCCCAACCATGCTGTGTGTCCAACTGATCAACAAAAGCATTCAGGTTCAGGGTTGATGAAGCAGTAGATAGCGTATTGAGCCGTTTTCAACCCATGACATGCAGATTTTTACAAATGTGGTAAGTAATGTCAATTTTAACACCATCCATGATTTCATTACAGTATATTCATATCATTTAGTTTATAGCACAAAAGACTACAACCTGAAGCCACTCAGAGCCCCTGGACTCTGACGCCCGGGCCACACCGCCTACCTCTACCTGTGTGTGACGGCTACCTCGCTGAACTGCTGCAGCTCACTCGCCTGTGGTTTCCACACAGACAGCATTGCTGCTGCGGTGCGGTTAGACAGGACGCTGTACTTAGTTAGACAGGAAAAGGTTAAGAGGTATGTGCTTAATGTAACTGGGGAGGTAAAAAAAAGAATTTGGGTTAGTTAATTTCCCCATGTGTGAAATTCTACAGATAGACATTGAAACAGTCGTGAAAGATGTAATGTTACTGGTTTGAAACGTCTATTTTTGCTGAGAACCGCATGCGGCAAATGATAATAGGCGACATGCCTGATAACTAGCTGTGTGACTACTATAACCTGTGAACATGGACACCAAAAAGCAAGAGGTTCCATGACCCACACTCTGGTAGGCGGTGTCACCAGGTTAATAAGGCCATCTTTACATCATTATAGAACCACTTGGATCCTTCCTTTTCCATCTTTCTGTACCATTTTTCATATATATATATTTTTAAAAAAACTTCCCATTCTTAAATTATCTTTGTATTTAACAAAGTCATAATAATCTGCCACGCCGCAGATTTTTCAGTAAAACTGTAAGCAAGGAATTTCTGTCATCAGCTTACTACCATGTGTAAATAAAATCTACACCGATCAGCCATAACATTATGACCACTGACAGTTGAAGAACATCAATTATCTCGTTACAATGGCACCTGTCAGTAGGTGGGATATATTTGGCGGTAAGCGAACATTCCTCAAAGTTGATGTGTTGGAAGAAGGAAAAATGGGCAAGCATAAGGATGTGAGCAACTTTGACAAGGGCCAAATTGTGATGGCTAGACGACTGGGCCAGAGCATCTGCAAAACTGCAGCTCTTATGGGGTGTTCCCGGTCTGCAGTGGTCAGTGCCGACCAAAAGTGGTCCAAGGAAGGAAAACCAGTGAACCAGCAACAGGGTCATTGATGTGCGTGGGGAGCGAAGGTTGACCCGTGTGGTCCTATCCAAAAGAAGAGCTACTGTAGCTCAAACTGATGAAAAGGGTGATGCTGGTTCTGATAGAAAGGTGTCAGAACACAGTGCATTGCAGTTTGATGCAGCTGCAGATCAGTCAGGGAGCCCATGCTGACCTGTCCACTACCGATAGCGCCTACAATTATCAGAACTGGACCACGGAGCGATGGACAAAGGTGACCTGGTCTGATGAATCATGTTTTCTTTTACATTATGTGCACGGCCGGGTGCGTGTGCGTCAATTACCTGGGGAATACATGGCACCAGGATGCACTATGGGAAGAAAGAAAGCCAGCGGAGGCAGAGTGATGCTTTGGGAAATGTTCTGCTCGAAAATGTTGGGTCCTGCCATTCTTATGGATGTTGATTTGACACGAACCACTTACCTAAACATTGTTGCAGACAGTACACCCCTTCATGAAAACAGTATTCTCTATTGCCTCTTGGCAGAATACTACACCCTGCCACACTGCAAAGATGGTTCAGCAATGGTTTGAGAAACACAACAATGAGTTCAAGGTGTTGACTCGGCCTCCAAATTCCCCAGATCTCAATCCAATCGAGCATCTGTGGGATGTGCTGGACAACCAAGTCCGATCCATGGAGGCCCGACCTCGCAACTTACAGGACTTAAAAGGATCTGCTGCTAACATCTTGGTGTTAGACACCACAGCACACCTTCAGAGGTCTGGTTGAGTCCATGCATCGACGGGTCAGGGCTGTTTTGGCAGCAAAAGGAGGATCTACACAATATTAGGCAGGTGGTCATAATGTTATGGCTGATCAGTGTATATAAACAACTCAGGTAAGGCCTCCGTTGTGAACACTACTGAACCTTTAATTTCTTTCCAAACATTTAAAATATAAAACTCTGAGGAGCGATCAATGAGTGTCATTAATAAGTCTTCACATGACAATGCCCACATGCATACAATGCAGCAGCACCTGATAGCGCTGGATGCGGTCCTGTTTGATTTGGTCAAACTTGCGCTTCAGCTCTCCCTGGCGCTCCAGACGTTTCTGAGCCCGACCTACATAGATGATTTTCCCATTGATATCTTTTCCATTCATTTCATCAACTGCCTGGGAAAACAAGGGAAGCATCAGCATGTTACCTTTACCATCATGGCAAGTCATTATAGTCCTTTTTCAGATCAACGCTGCATCAAATCACTCCTGGTTCCTTTTATAAATAAAATTAAAACTTAAAAACTAACTAACTCAACTCTACACAGCTTTAAGCCTCTTTTAGCTCATTGTTTTGGTTTTCCGGCCCACACGACACCCATACCAACCTCTGTGTATCCCACCTGTCCAGCACAAACACACAGTGGTTGTTGACAGTCAGGAGATGATAGCATAATGTCATGACAGATTCTTAGTCTTTCTGATTCAGTCGCTGCAAGATTATTTTAAATAGGTTTCATTTCATAACTGTCAATATCACATGTGGGAACAGGAGACGTAAACGTCAAAAAGTCAAATATTTGTCTTGCACGTTATTTACTGGTCAGGTGGCCAGAAAAACAACTCCAGTGGGATGAGAATTCTATTCAGTTCCTTGATAAAAGCCCAAAGTGTATCTGGCAGCGAGTTTGTGAGTATTTCCAGCCCATGGTAGTCAAAAATCACTTAATGCAACTTTAAATCTTGAAACAATAATTAGGATTTTCTTTGTGTGAATACAGTGGTGGTATTATTGACACACTGTGGTAGGTATCCAAACTGAGTCAACATAGAAACTTGGCACAGACTACCTTCTGAGCATCCTCGTGGTTAGCATAGTTTACAAAGCCAAATCCTCGTGAGCGGCCCCTCTCATCCTTCATCACCCGCACACTGAGAGTCCTCCCTGAGAGTGTGAGCACAAACCAGTCTGCAACTATCTCATATGCAAAGTGATAGTCACACAAATGTAATACGTTGCCAACTGTGGCAACCAAATTAACAAGGAGAGGCCCCTAAACTGAGTAGGAGCAACACAAATGAATGAAAATTGTGCTTTCTTACCAAATGCAGAAAAGACATCCTTGAGCTTCTCATCAGTGTAGTCTTCACCAAAGTTTTTGATGTAGACATTGGTGAACTTCATAGCTTTGGTGCCAAACTCCACCTCTCTTTCCTTGCGGGACTTAAAGTGGCCAACAAAACTGCAGACAGAATCAAACCCGTCACCAAGCGACCAACGATGAGGGGATCCATCATGAATGGAATATAGTAGGGAAAAACCTACACTGACATGATATCTTTCTGCTGATCTTGCTTTGCCTGTTTAGTCCTAAAATAACAACAACAACAACAACAACAACAACAACACCACACACACACAAAGACAACAAACCTAGACACAGATCCTACGTATTCACTGACCTAAGCAGGGACAACTGACATTTGTCCCCCAGGAAATGGGCCTTTGGGTTGACAATGCCAGATTCCAACTGATTACTGATTGATGCAAAAAACACATGGAAAAGTCATCTGCAAAAAGTCAGTTTATATATAGTTCACATACATACATATTCTGCACTACTCTTAGCCTCAGCTCACTTTTTTGGACTGCATTCTTGCAATTGTTTGATTTCACCTGTTTAGTTTTTCTAAATTTTTTGTTTACTCACACTTTCCTATCATTCAGCAGCATTCCATTCATGGTGTCAATGGCCCGGTTTGCAGCCTCGTGAGTCTCAAAGTGAACAAAGCCATAGCCTTTGGATCCTTTCTCATCACAAACAACCTACAAAGACAAAGGCTTTAAATCACGAAAGTTACAGTGCTTTTGCTGCAAAACAGCACCTTACATTTGAGTTTTAAATGTGTACTTTTGTATTGGGCTGGGTGATAATCAAGTGATAACTCATCCACTGATCTATTGTGTCAGAATAGGATTATCATGTTTTACAAAATTCAGATGTCAAAATTAAATATTCTAAGCGAAATGTAATTAAAATGGAATTTGTTATACATTTGTTTTACAAATTTAAAGTGCTTGTTTGCACTGATCATCATCATAAACACAATTATATAAATGTTGTAACACTAATGAAAACCATACTGTACAGCCCTACAACAGGCTGTACACTGCATGTAGGAGACGGGTATTATCAAACATCTGCCTGATACACGGTTTAAGACCAGAGAGCTACAGCAACCATGCAGTAGTCTGGATGACCCAGGCCACTTACCTTGCAGGACAAAATATTGCCAAAGGCTGAGAAGGTGTCATAGAGGGCCTTGTTGTCAATCGATTCATCCATGTTCTTGATGAAGATGTTTCCAACACCAGACTTCCTGAGTCCTGGGTCGCGCTGAGACCACATTATTCGAATAGGCCGACCCTTGATAACGTCGTAGTTCATTGTATCCAGGGCGCACTCCGCTAAATAAAACAGTAACTCCTTTTGGTCATAAAAATAATCTATTAACTAATATTAATATACTAATATTTTTCACAAAGCATATATATTTGTCACAGCTCTGTGGGGGGATTCAACTTATACGTCAACATTTTGAAGGAGAGGTTCCTTCCTTCTATTGAGGCAGA
Source organism: Nannoperca obscura (assembly GCA_036024295.1). Taxonomy (NCBI): domain Eukaryota; kingdom Metazoa; phylum Chordata; class Actinopteri; order Centrarchiformes; family Percichthyidae; genus Nannoperca; species Nannoperca obscura. The sequence goes on from JAVQJL010085216.1 coordinate 7,897, forward strand.
ATTATCAGGTTGGTTGAGCTACATTAGTTAAGAATCTATTTCATGGCTAATCATTTTTTCACTCATCGGCTTAAAAGAAATGACTACATTTCTTCCAGGATCATTTCTGAAATACTTGGTGTATTGTTGTGGTGTATTGCTTGTGTCTGTAGATGTGCAGTGCATGACGCTATGTTGTACAGTGGCTATTCTAGTGTATTACAGCATATTATAAAGCACCTGTCAAGAAACAAATCTGTCCTGGGTGCAAAATCATAGTCACAGGTAGCAAGTAACATTTTAGTGTGATGACTTATGTGAAGTTTCATTGGACTGGCATTTTTAAAGATAGAATTCGGGTGGATTTAGCCAAAATAGGTACTTTACCATCCGCTGGTTGCTGGAAGTTAATGTAGGCATATCCCAGAGATCTGCGGGTGATGATGTCGCGGCACACACGGATTGACATGATGGGTCCAGCAGGAGAGAATTTCTGGTAGAGCATGGCCTCTGTAACATCAGCATGCAGGTCTCCTACGTACAAAGACGCAAGGGGATATGCTGGTCCACTGCTGTTCATCTTGGGTAACGGCTAGTTCAAGAAAGAAGAATGTTACGGGTATTGCATATTGTATCAACTCAAGATTTTTAACATTAAAAAAAAAAGTGAATGTTTTTACATACAGACTATATTCAAGTCAGAGCCAATGCAAACCTATATAAACAGCTTTGTGACAATTGTGACCTTTGTGAAGGTAATCATATTCTGTTTTTGCTGACCAAATGTTGATTCAGCTTTATGGTCAATTCTGAAGCCACAGTAGTATTAGAAAACACACTCCAATATATCCATCTGTCCATTTTCTGTCTGCTTAACCTGTGCAGGATCACAGGGGGCTGCTGCTTGCCCATACATGCACGTATTGGGTGACGCGGGGTCATCTTTTAATACAAAATATTAGAGACACCTCTCAATATAATGCAACACAATTTAATAGCTACCAAAATGACAACAAACACATCTTTAATACAGTTTCAACAAAAACGTATAAACTTATAACCATCATGAAGGAAACATTTTATTGTAGGGGTGTTGTATTTAGACTGCATTACATCATGTCTCTCTTTTGTTAATGCATTAAACTTCAATTCAAAAATGTAATCTGTTTTTATGTAAAATCTGCAGATCATCTTTGGATAAATGTTATAATGCCTACATTCATTAAATCAATTGAGCTACCAAATTACATGTGCATTCATATAATTGCAAAGAAAAAAAAATCTTAGCCCCTACTTGGAAGAATCAAAAAAAATAAAAATAAACTGTGCATATGGCTGGTTATGATTCTTTTTTTTTTTTTTTTTAAAGGCACTGTGCAGACAGAGACAAGACACATAATGTGGATTTGTACAGTGAATTGCCAAATGTTTATTAAGTCCACCCTATTTATATCAATGAAAGTAGATTAAATAACAAAACATCTCTGTAAAAATACAATGCAGTTCAACAGCACCACAAACCAACTACATCCTCCAAAATGATAATGTTGAATGAACACCTCTTTGACAGTTTCAACAAAAAATGAATATTGTAAACTTCATGAAGATACGCAGGACTGATGCATTGGAGTGTATTAGTTTTAGCTAGGTGTATATAATGACCTGGCAACTGTTCATTGAGTATGTGTGTGGATGAGGAGGATCTTAATATATAAAAAAAGAAAGGGTGTGGCTAAATGCTGGGTTGAAAAGGTAGGCGCAACATAAATGAACGCTTATCAAAGATTTATCATCTAGTTAATAATTATGGCATAACGTTAGCTTTAATAAACACAAAAGCTAGGAAGTGAGTTCAAATTTCAGAGTTCTGAAATCAGTTCAAAAAATATTAATGGACTTGTTACTAAAAACACAAAGAGCTAGCTAAAGTTAGCTAAATGTACACCCATTCTGTCTGCGCATTAAATTTGGCTAATATCTGCTGCCGGTGAAGCGACTAAATCTCAAGTACACAAACGGATGAAAGTCACTTACATTTAACGTTACTTACAGCTTTTAAATAGCCAGTGCAGAATTTAGATGCGTGATTTTTTTTTAGAGTAGCAGCTTGAGAGCGCCGTTTACTTTCCACATGGGCGGCGGGAGGCTGTTTTCGTTTAATTATGACCGTGGAACACCTGCATCTGTCCTCCGCGCATCGTTATCTCTAATTAGGCTGCGACAGGACGGGGATAATCATCGCGAAGTGAGACTCCGCGATGAAAACTAGTTCTTACATATGAGCTAAAATCAAATTTATTTCGCCCTCTGGTGGCCCTCTGTCCCCAAATCTCGCCGATGTTATGCTAGCTTTGAGAATAAAAATGATTTGCCACTACTAAACCTTATTAAGAAAAGATTCATTGCGAACAGAAATGAAGACGTAATTTGCCTGTTATCTTAAACGAAACTTTATTTCACTGAATGGTCTTTGACACTTTCCTATTTCTTACATGTATAGTGAAACTAGAATGGTTTTAAGATACATAAACACAAAGCTAGAATTACACCAACCATTGTTTATCTCCATTTCATCATTGCTTTTTAGAGCTATTCTAAATTTTCACAACCACGTGTGTGCACTGGGTAATAGACTGTTACAGAAGCAAATTTTAGCCATAAGACTTGTCAGTAAAAACAAAGCAAGTAGATACCTGATATACAGACAGGCTTCGTTCCACATTCACTAACTGCATTTTCATCAAGCATAATAATAAACTGACATGTTTTTTTTTCAACATAAGATTATTTCAATTCATTGGAGCATTGTCAGAGTAAACAGACTGTCAGCTATAATGTGGAATGGTGTCTTCAACTACAATATGTGGAATGTAGTGGTGATACATGGTATTGTGACACTGAGCTTCTTTCCAAAGTGATGGACTGGGCTTCTCCAAATTACACCTTCAAAATTGACCCGATTTATGAGGCGATCATTCACACCATCTTAACAGCAGAGATTCACCTGGGTACAAACACAGGTCAAGATTTAGCAATTTAAGTTTGTCTGGTCTAACTCGTTTGAAATTTCAAAAAACAACAAACAGATGCTGCCATCTAAATGAAAATAAAGGCTGCAAGAGAAAGCCAGGCACAGAATTCTTTTTGGAGAAAACAACCGCTTTAAGAGGAATATTTTGCAAGCAGGATTGATACAGTGTGGTAAGACATTTTTCAATTAACATCAATAAAAGGTTACTTTAGGTTTTACATACAGATGATAGTCAATCTTGCAAAATACATGGAACCACATTTACGCACATACAATTTCCATTGTACTGAGATCAAGCAGCACCTGAACAGTGAGTAAAACTACAATTGACAATTCATACTTAGTTCAAAAAAAAAAGGGGAGCACTGTCTTTCCAATAGCCTAATAATGTGGAATGTCTGAACAAATCTAACATGACAATTTAAGGGGTCCCTTAAAACTGTGAATTTGTGAACATGATCAAGGAGCATTACACCAAGATGTCAGTGTCACAATACAGCATGCCTCCTTTCTGTATGAGCCCACAGCAGAATTGCAGTTAGTCGAATACAGGATTGTACGTGTGCCTGGAAATTCAAACACAAAACTGTTTTGGGTTGTGAAGCAAATGGAACGCCTACCATCACAGTGTTTGGTGGAAATCAACTGCCAGTTTAATTACCATACAATAAAACCTGTAAATATCATGAGGAATCACAAATAAGAAAGTAACAAAAAAGGGGTGGATGAAAAATGCACAACTAGCTGGGACAAAGGGATTTGGAAGGACGATTAGAATTCACAACACCCCCCTCCCCCCCAGACCATACACACAATCTTTCACATCCTTTCACGCTCACTCACTACATACAGGCATACACACAAAGCCGACAAAAACAACAGCAACGTGGACTCACTAATCAATACAACATGTTTCCACAAAGTGACTGAATCTGCTAACTGAAAATTACCCTGTCACCTCACAGTGAACTGAGAGGGGTAAACTAGTTGGTCAGGAGCAATTCAGGCTGCTTTTCATACAGAAGTGGGAGGAGCTGATGGAGTGGAGGGGGATGTATATAAGCTGTCTGTGTTTAAGATAAGAGTGTAGGTGGATTAACAGTGCAATTCCATTAGTTTTCCCCGTCTCCGGTCTCTCCCTCATCTGCCTGGTTTTCTGATGTCCACAGCTGGGAACAGAGAAAGACAAACGTTATGATTTGCTGTGAATAAATAAAAATAGAGGCAAAACAGCGCGAGGACTTAAAACTCACAGTCAGGTTGTCCCTTAGTAGTTGCATGATCAGGGTGCTGTCTTTGTAAGAATCTTCGTTCAAAGTGTCAAGTTCAGCGATGGCTTCATCAAATGCCTGAAATACAAAGAACAAATTTGTTATTTAACTTCTAATCTAGCAGCAGCGTTTAAACAATGTTTGGCAGTGACTGAGCAAAAAATGTATTTGAACTAGTCAACACTAAAAAATAAATGCTCAAAATTCACTTTCAATGTATGCAAGTAATTAAATGTAGGCCATTTGTGATGTCTAAAAATTACAATTAGTCTGCAAGAAGGTTTCAAAACTGTGTCTTTAGGCTTAAGTTCATACCGTTTTAGCCAGGCTGCAGGCCTTATCCGGGTTGTTGAGGATTTCATAGTAGAAGACTGAGAAGTTGAGAGCCAGGCCAAGCCGGATTGGGTGGGTTGGCTGCATCTCCCCCTTGCTAATGTCAAAAGCTTGCTGGTACGCCTTCTGGGAGTTCTCTACGGTATCTTTAGGCAGAAAAAGAATAACAGAATAGTTACCATCACTATTTACAATACATTTAAATTTAAAAGCAGTATTAATACATTTTTTGGCCACTTGGTGGCAGACTGTCACCGTACAATTGAAATAGCATAAATAAACATGTTAGCAAACAATTGCCTATTGCATATTGAACAGACAGAGCAACACTAGTATTAATTTGGAATCATGTTTGTTTCTGCCTGGCAAATGCAAGTCCAATATTCACTCTCCTTTTAGCTCTGTTTTAGTACCCACCAAGTCCTGAAGGAAATATCTGGCTCTGTAGGTGATAAATGCTCTACTTTGGGGAGGGGGGGGGGGCTATTTTTGTTTTGCTTGCTGTTGCTGGAAATAAAGTTGATGAGAGTGGTGAGAGTAAAATAAAATTTAAAAAAAAGTAGGCGGGCTGTAAAACCCAACAAATTACAACTGCAGAGTTGGGTGATAATGCTCTGTGGGCTCGTCACTACGAGCAGCAGCGTTCACATCACAGTTACTTGACCAATTGTTATTGTAAAAATATTAATTAATGCAGCTTAATAAATGGACATTATGTTCCAGCACAAAATTATAACGTAAATCTTGTCCCCACTTACCCTTCTTAACATCCCCAGATGCAACCTCAGACAGGTATCTGTAATAGTCGCCTTTCATTTTCAGATAGAACACCTTGCTTTCAGCAGCAGATGCGTTGGTAATGAGAAAGTTGTCCAGTAGCCCCTGAAAATAATAGTTGAGTTTTTCAGTTTTGTGATAATCCGCCTTAACTACACATAAGCACTGTCTTCACAAGTTAATAAATTAGGACTGTTTAAACACCAAAGAACCCTTACAAGCACATCATGGCAGATATCCTGCAGCTCAGTCTCAATCTTCTCCCGGTATTCACGTGCCATCTGCTGTTTTTTGTCATTTCCCTCAGTCTTCTGCTCGATGCTGGAGATAACGCGCCAGGATGAGCGACGTGCTCCTACCACATTCTTGTAGGCAACAGAGAGAAGGTTGCGCTCCTCATTTGACAGCTCAGCACCTTGCTCAGTCACCGACTTCATGGCCGCAGCCATGTCATCATAGCGCTCAGCCTGCTCAGCAAGCTTGGCCTTCTGTACCAGGTCGTTCTTATCCATTTTCTAGACTGAGAAAAGGAAAACACAGTATTAGAAGTTGGTATGTGTAGTTAATCAAAAAACATGGAAGAATGTTTCACAATACTCCTCACGTTGTCCATTCACACATACACCTGACACTACTGTGTGCTCTGAACTGATTGTATTTTACTTCTGCAGTTTTTAAACAAGAAAACCACTGGATTCAATGGAAGGTGAGGATAAGCATTGTGAACTGGGCCCATTGGCAAGTGGGTCAGCCATATACATCACTAGCTATGGTTAGCTGCTAGCTAGTTAATAGCGTTCTCCAATTATGTCTCGTGCTTATCGTTCTTAACTTTAATTTTGTCTGAATGGGAATTAACCCGCTCCGTCAATAGTCTTAACAACCATAATATACAACTGAATATGGCCTGTGGTTTTATTGGCTCGTTTAACGCTGTTTCAACCGACATTTACTACACCAGTCGAAGCCTTCCCGGGTCAGGTTTTAATGCCCTCCCCTTATGTTGCTAACAACGCTAGCGGGATGATACATTTCACTAACTGATTAACATTAGCCTATTAAATGCGACCGATCTGATTCATAATTTGTTTTGTTCTTATGTACTTTGACGACATAACTGGATTAGATAACGGTACTGCTGCTAATCTGTTGTATTCATGATAATGCAGAGCGAACAGTTAGCTAGCTAGCTAGCGTCGTCTAATGTAACGTTCCGTTATCTAACGGTAACGTTCGTTAGCTAGGCCAGCAAAAGCAACGACTGACTTTCGTTTAAAAATCACGGTAAGGGTGTTGGCAATCAACATTTGGATTTTTTATAAATGACAGAAAACAAAATATTGTAGTGCAAGGTATTATTTTTGCATTTAATTCATTTTCAACAGCTGTACCATGGCCCGCCCAGGCTGACGAGCCTGTCAGAACAAAGTGTCATGGAATCCGACCGTCGGTTAGCTCGCTGACTAGCAGCTAATGCTAAACGACTAGCCTTTCACAAACCGAGCTAGCCTGCTCCGCTAGCATGATGGCTTCTCAACAGGATTCAACCGGACACGATGAAACAACCATTCTAACATTGAGTTACGAATGGAAATCTAGTATTATATTGCGCTAGTCATAAATGCAAGGTTATTACACTTACAATATTGGCGTCTTTTAATCCTGCTTTTTTTTCTCTCTCTGGACGATTCAGCCTCCGTCCTCCGTCTCGCTCAGCGTATCGTTCAGGGCAGTACCACTTCCGCTACACTGCTACTTCTGTTTCCTCTTTTTTTCACCACACATCTGCCTTACGTAATGCAACCACTGTTTAAATGCTAAATAAGCTAATTAATATAGTCGAACTAAAAAAACTGTGTTTTCAAAAACACGCTTAGTATGTGCGTTTACCTCACATTTTCATAATCAAATTTTCATGGTGGTATGTTTTAAAAGGAATTTACCACCATGTTCACAATAGGCCGGTTTATTCGGATTTACATGTTTACAGGATTATTTTCAATCAAAATTAATTAAAGAAAGAAATGTATATTAACGTAGCTGCTGATTGTTTGGCACTTCAACCTGTTTTAGTTACTCAGACAAAATTAATATTATCCAGACATTTTAAAAAGACTGACCAGCAGTGAAAAACCCACATCTAGCATTTCTGCTTTAACATTAGAGCTTTGTGGGCAAGGAATTGGGAGACTCATATTGGTTATAATTATGTGAATACATTTCTTGCAACACTATGTGTCAGCAAGCACCTTTTATTGCTTTCCATCCTGCATAGCAAGGTCAAAGGTCAAGGTCAGTGGCAGAGTGGCACCTCTGGAACTATCAGAGTGTCAGTGTTTTGCTCAAGGACACTTCATCAGTTCAGATGTTTGTTAGTGCAGGGCTTGATGCTGATACTCCAGGTGAGGATTGGTGTCTGTGATTAATAAATATGCCTGTAGCACAACAAAAAGTACAGTAAAACATCTTTATAACATTTCCCTGCAGGATACATGTTAGATTTTTGTCTGAATGTGTCGTCGTTTCAGCATTTTTCTGAAGTTTCATAGTGGATGGCCACTTGCAGAGTAGTTGTGATGGTTGTAGTTGTATTATCTCTCTCCAGCAGGGAACCATATACATTTTCCAGGTGCAAAGTCTGAGCTTGGAGACACATATTAGGTTGATAATCAATGTCTGGTAGAGGTATCTGTAATACCTGATGAAGGCACTGTGTAACTGTCCAGTTGCTTGAATGCAGAAATGTTAGGGGGGAAAAAAGGGATACAGCCACATGTTCTCGAAGTAAGCTACCAGAAGTCCGTGATTTCGAAACAAACAAAAAGAAAATATTCCATCATCTTCAAAGGTGGCTGTTCCTTCAGAAATACTAATAGGGGGAAAGCCCTCTCCTAAAGAGACAGAGTGCATTAATAGCTGCTATTAGAGTTAGTATTTGAACTTAAGTATTAAGTTGAAAAAGGGACATGCTCAAAATAGTTTTCTCTTTCCAGTTTGGTGCTTGCTTTGGCAATTCATTTTATAAATCACTCCATTTTCCCCATCAATTCCTGTTACCTCTGTTTTTCCAACAACATTCTTTTGTCACTGAATGTAAAATGTAAAAGCAGTGTTCATTAGGTTTACTTAATCATTTGCCTACAATCAACATTTTCATCATCACTTCATCAACAGACACTTAGAATACATATTCTTTAGCCATCATGACCACTGAGAGCAACACAAACACAGCATTTATTGAGTTAAAGTTTGCTTCCTTTTCTTATTCAGCATACTGGCAGCTTAATAAAAACTGGACGGAAAATTTTCCTGCTCACATGTACCTCAGATCCCAGCCTAGCAGACAGCGCTCGCTCCTCTGACCAGCAACTAAGACACCATGATGCAATTAAGGACTTTAATTTTCACATTCATTATGCTCCCTTGGATACTGTCTTCTGCAGCCAAAGATGAATACATGGAAGTAAGAAATATTTTGGGGGGTTTATACAATGCATAAATGAGAGGGTGGAAGAAATACATAATCATTTTAAGTTGGGAGGGAAAGTATAGCTATTATACAGATGTATTCTTTTTTACAGAACTACATTGTAAACATTACAGACTATGATATGCCTCAAGACTCAGACACTCACCGAGCAGTAGCTCCAAAAGCTGATGGTAAGGTTTGTTTAAACAGATAAATACTTTTCAACAACTGTTTCAAAGCTGATTATGCAACACTTGCTGAGGCATTCTTCCACATTTTTGTGAATGTAGCTAAAGCCCATATTATGTAATAATGGGGCTGATCAAGTGTCCTCTTCTAAACTGTGTGAAGTGCATTTTTAGCTCCACGGTCATGTCACTGAGACCAATTAGTCGACTTATTCAAAAAACTAATTAGAAAAATATAAAATTTCATATAAAAACAAGGTGATGAAACACTGGGGTATTTTCAGAGCTGCCAACATGTCTGCTGTGTGTTTGCCTGACTGGATCTGTTTACTGTGAGGAGGTGGCCCCTGAAATATCAACCGTTCCAGCACTGCCAAAGGAAACAGCATATCTCTATGCACGTTTCAACAAAATCACAAAAATAAGCAACAAAGACTTTGCAGACATGGGTAAATAAGAGCTATAATAATGTCAAAGTCAACTTATTGTCCTTTTCAACAAATGTTATCTTTCAAGCTCTCTCTCTGTTTTTTTCCCCTTCAGCCACATTGAAAAGAATTGACCTAACTGGGAATCTAATCGCTGAGATTGACGAAGGAGCTTTTTCAAAACTTCCCAACCTTGAGGAGCTCGTTCTTTCAGAAAACAGACTGATGAAACTTCCCACACTGCCCACCAAGCTAGTATCATTTAATGCCAATTTCAACAGGCTTACAACCCAGGGTGTGAAGGCAACTGCTTTTAAAGTAAGTTAGCGAGTGAGCCGGTCTCATGTTAAAATGATGCAGACGTTATGTACTTGTGTAATTTGTGTCTAGATGTTTGATACAGCAAGCAGCCTAATCCAAAATAGTGGTATTTTGTTGTTGCAGAAACTCACAAAACTGGCATATCTTTACCTTGGAAACAATGTACTGACAGCAGTGCCCACACTCCCAGAGTCACTTCATGTTGTGCACCTGCATGTAAGTTCATCTGTTATTCAGTGCAATCACAGCAATTAATCAGAGACGCTTTGTAGAAGCTATTAGATTTTTTTTTCTGACTCCGGAGCCAGTAGTAGCTACATGATGTGCCAATTTTGTTGGATTGTGTCTGCTCTGCAGAACAACAGGATCTCAACGATAACAGATGAGACATTCTGCAAAGGTAACACCAGTCGCTACATCCGGACCAACATGGACCAGGTCAGACTGGATGGGAACCCTGTCATGCTGAGAATGCACCCTGACAGCTTCATCTGTCTGCAGTCTCTCCCTATCGGATGGTACAACTGAAATAATCAAAGCATGCTTTAGACGGAGGTAAACCACGCCGGGAAGTTCTGTGTGAAGGATGCAGATACACAGATAGTAAAAAAACATTGGAAAATACAGTTCTTAAGTTACATTTTATATACTCAAATCTACTGTACAGTTGCAGATCTCTTAACAGCTTTTTTCATAATTACACAGAAGTCATGTAATTACAGAACAGCAGGATTTAAACAAGAGTTTTTTTGTTGCTTATCAAATGCTATCTGCCAGTATTAAACACATCCGTGCAAAATCATCAGCGACGTCTCTCAATACAAAGACGTGTTGTGTTTTTACTTTTGCTACAATTTGGCAGAGACTGTTTTGTCTTGGTAGGTGCTATGCAATGTGTTAGACATAACACATCAACATAGACTTGTTGTCAAATCAATGTGAGACCACTGACCCGTTGAGATTATTTAATCTCACACCAGAAGTATTATAACTGCTAATGTTTCTTAAACTGAGATCATATTAACAATAAAACCTGCATATTAGAAGCGATTTCTCCATCAGCCGTTTCACTCGTGGTTCCTAAATAATGTTTAAAACGGTGACACGGTTGTTGTAACCCAGTTACATTCTGTGAAGTCCATGCCAGCCTGTTGGAAACAAGTAAAGGAGTGACCAAGAATGCGTCTTTAAGACAACACATGTGAAGTCCACATTAAATCCAATCATCGTTCACTTGGCCGCGGGATCATTAAGAACGATCAAACCCTCTGCTATCTTCTGCTGATACCCCCGTTCTGATTGTTTTCTTCGGTAGACATCATCTGGAAAGATGAAAACAGAATTAAGAGACAGAGAAGATTTGCTCTGACAAATCAAAATGTCTGCTGTAAAAAAGATCTATACCAGGACTCTAAAACCAAAGCAGATGGGATGTAGTTATGATTTTTTTTTAATTATTCCACTTGTGCTTTTTCTGCTGTGACATATCAAAATGTCTTCTTTGAATAAGGCCTATAAGTTATGCTGCAGATGTTTTACAATTCTGGAAAAAATCAAGAGAGTTTGCTTTGGAAAGAAGCTGAGAAATGAAACTAGGAATGGGAGTCTGTTCTTGAAACGAATATAGAAAAAAATATGTTTTCTGAATCCCTAAATAGTCTCAGTATACAACAGGATCAAATATGCATGGCAGCTTTTTTTATTATTTTTTTAAAAACACATTGAGTCCTTTTAGTTGTCTTGAAATGGCACATTTCACCACATCTGGAATAAATGGATGTGGGTTTAGTGAAAGTATAAACATTTTTCTTTTTAAATCTTTTGAATCCAGTACTATATCCACTCTCTACAGATCAATGCATCAATGCAATATTAACAATATGATATACACTAGTGGAAAGTACATTTACTCAAATACTGTAAGTTTAAGGTACTTATACTTTACTTGAGTTTCTTATTTTTATTTTATTGTCATATTATCAATGTGCAGAGTATGTTGTCCTTGCCTAATTTTAAAGTCTGCACCAGGGTTTGATGATATACAAAAAAGTATTGCCACTGAGGTCAAATAAGGCAATGAGTCAAATTATATGGTGAGATTTGTTTTTCTAAGTTAGCAGCTTACAATGCAATGTCCTCTGGCACTAAAACTGCCAGTGCTGAGTACTTAAAAATAGCGGTTTTCCCTCTTTCTCTCAGTTTTTCCATATTTGTTAATGACAGTTCGGCAGAGGAGAGGCTGCAGTATAGGAAAGTCTGAGGACACATTTGGAAGGTCAACGAGGGTGTGTGCACAAACCTACAGTAACTAACAGTAGGCCCACTGTAACATCATGGCAAACACGCTGCTATGTGTCTTTAACAGACAGATAACTTATATACGAAGGCACGGGGCTAACAGGCTAACACACGTAACCACCATGCTAACGTCAGCTAGCAGCTAAATACCAAGTGAAAACAGGGCTTTACTATTGAAAAGAAACTCAATTTGTCATTTTCACTCACAAAAAGTCTCTTTTCCTATCCTCACGTTGATCATGATCCACTCCATGACGCCTCCAATGCAAAAAAAGATGGGAAGGAACCTGTACGTCCCAAGGCGACGTTTGCCTGGGACAAGGCTCAGAAAATAGCTTAAGTTTTTACTCCTGTGTAACATCCTGGCTAACACACGTAAATTAGTCGTGTCTCGATAAAAAAGTCTGCTGTGGGGAAAACTCTCCAGGTAAACTGCGAAGTTATAGCGCAGGTGTGGACATTTTACATGTCCTTTACAAATATTATGAGGGCAACGGACGTGAGAGGGTGCGCTTGTTTTATGAGCGGAGTTGTCTAGAATCTAGAGAAGAACCAACGGCAGCTCGACGTCGGAAACAAACGCACTCAAGAAGAGTCGTAACATCCGGTTGTATCACGTTAATTGAAGTTATAATGGGAGAGTTATGGTATTGACATGGGGGGACGGAATATTAATGCAAACAGCTAATGATACAAGTAAAACAAAGTTCTTTACCTGGCCGTCTGCAGGTCTGATCGCCAGCGTGATTGGCTGCCGCAGCGTGACGTCGGGTTGCGTTTCTCCAAAAGTTGAATTTGTTTAAACCTTTTCGCAGTCTGAACGTAGCATCCTGGCTCAAATGAATGTGGAAAAACACAATCATTCTCACACACAAGATGATGGCAGATACTGTATATACTGTATATTGGACACGACTCCCCACCAAAGATTGTGTTGTTACGCCGTAGAGTTGAATAATTAAACTACTAAACAGTGTAAGATTAATACAGAAGTAAATAGCTTAACAAGGGTTTAAAGGACACATAGCGTTAATAGTGCACACATTACTGAAATAATAGTATTTTAAAAGAGATATTTCTTTGGAATATATCTAAAGATTCAGTTTTTTAAAGAGGTTTTCTAGCGACATTCTGCCCTTTTATGCATAAGTAACATTACAGAAACAATATAGGTGTGTTTAACTAGGACAGGATTGTAGCTACAGTGGCATGTTATGTCTTCCTTGAAAGTTTTTGAATAAATAAATGACCACTGGTTCAGTATTTCTATTGAATAATAATCGTTATGGTCAATGTTGAATCTTTCTTTTTTGTTCAGACATTAATTTGACGTGTATTTGCCATGATTGGGCAATGTCATTTCTGTTTAATTATGGGGTTCAGTAGATTATTAATTATGAATAATCAGTAATGTTTGAAGGTTGTTGGTCTGTGAAGTTCTGCCTATCAATGAGTAGTGATGCAAGGTTATATCAATGTATTCATTGCATTTTGAACCACTGACATAAGAGACAAGTTTGGCCTCAAAGACAATGGTCACACTCAGAGCATATGCATACAAAATAAACATTTAGACAGGAATCCTCATATAATGCGGTGACGGTGGCCGAGCATCCACTGTTGTGATGGCATTATGGTAAATCCATTAATTCACACATTTTATTCTGCATCCCTAAAGATCTTAAAGGTTGGCGGGGATTGTTTTTTTAAAATGTCTTATATGCTTACTGTAGGACTTCCCATCTCTCTTGGCTTCTCTGTGGAAGACCATGTCAGTGAAAACATCATTACACATCAAGATTCTGTGTGGAACAGCAAATTTGTTTAGCATGTAGACAGGCAAATATTGTTTAAACGACTGCAGGGAAACATGTTGTCCATGACAGGTAACAGGAACTAACATCCAGGTGTGCTCTCACAGACAAGTTAACTCTATATATGCATTTCAGCTTCTCACACAGGCTACGTTGTAAACTTTAAAACCACACATGAACTCTAGTGTATCAATAAAATCCCCACAGATGACTTCAATAGCATCTTTCATTAATCTACAAATACATACAAATAAATAAAGCTTGGTGTGTTTGTCAAATCGATTCACTGATAAATGTTTCAGCGTGTTTCTGGTTTTCTTATGCCATTTCTATTGGGATTCAATAAATTATCTACAAAGTAGGTCACTGGATGGAAATCAAATTATGCTGTAGGGTTGCACTGGCATTATGTGACACTCTTTAAAACTTATTTTCAACCAATGAATGATGAGAACTGAATTTACTATATTACTATAGACATTTTGTTGGAAACATTTAACATTTCTGACGGGGAAAATGTTATTGAGCTGACATCTTTAGTTTGTGCTTTACAGCAGGGAATGGATGAAAGTCCAACTAGCATCTCTCCATTTGTATCCTCATGTAACGATACATGACACATTCCACATTGCTCAAATACTGATTAAAATGGTTAATAGAGAACTTATTTGTACATGCTGGCAAGGAGCTTTCAGGTGGGTGAGTGTTTGAATAGCTGTACAGTAAAAGCTGTACCATAAAGCAAAATTAGTGACTGACAAATATACAAAATGGGTTTATTTTAGCTGGAATGACCAAACACATCACTGATTATATGAGCTCTAAAGTGTAACAGTATGACACAATACTGCAAAGCACGCACAGCAAATACATATACATACACAAGACACTCGGACACATGCGACATCGACTAAGGTCTTAAGAAATAGCACCGTACAAGGATATAATAGAGAGCTAAGAGACTAATTTTAAGTAAATTGGGCTAAAGATAATCAAGATTTATTATTATTATTATTTTATTTTTTTTAAAAGGTAGACTCCAGATAACTTGGGATCCAAAAAAGTTCTTAGTTCAGTGTCTCTAGTTCAAAACATAACCAAGACAGCTTGTGTATGGGGTACAAACATTTTGCAATCTCATCTTTTCCCCTCAAATTATGACCTAAATTTACATGAATACATGTTAAGATGTAGATTTGTTACTGTATGTAGGCACAGAGTCTCAAACCATGGCTACATGTTTACAATCACTGAAATACTGACTTCCAAATAAACAAAAGCAGGTACTGGGACCCCATAAAATCAAAATTATTCCTATAAAATAATTAATGTACCCACATTTTTAGCATCATTGTGATATAATAGTGATCCTGAATAGATAAAATCATTGATATAGGGGTTTTCTGCTTCGTAAGAAATGCTATATATTTAGAGCTTAACCTCAATGAAGTATTCATTTCTCAAGAAATGTCAAATACGTAGTGGTAACACAGACAAAGTGTTTTACAAAGACTCTTGCACTCTAACAGGTGAATAAATCAAGAATTCACATTTTCAATGTTTTCATGGCATCTATCTGCACGTTGAGCCTCGTGCTCTGTACCGCACTGATCAAAATAAGGGAACAAAATATTTATTAGTGATACATTACTGAAACATAGGTCATTTGTTTGTCCTTTTTTTTTTGTTAGCATGATTTGTGTAATATGAAGACATATCAAACCGTAATGTCACCCAAAACCTCAGTCTTCGACTTTGTGAGCCGGTCTACAGAAAGTCCAGTGATGCTCCACCGTGTTCTCGTTTGCACGCTCACTCATGTGATGCACACGCGTGTTGCGGATGGTGAAGCCCTGTTTCATTATGTAGTCCATGAGGTGAACCCTTAGGGACACCTCTTGATGGTAGTCACATGGTCCAAAGGTGAACGACACCTGGCAGTCTCTAGTGTCCATCATGTGTTTGTTCCACTTGGTAAAGTTGTTGGAAATACCTTCCAGCAGGCCGTGAACCTTCGTAGTTATGGTTAGCTGCGTGATGATGACAGCAACTGGGTTTGAATATTTTGACAGTTTCCGAGTGCTGGAGAGCTCCACAACCTGCTCGAAGATGTCGGGAGGGTACAGCGGCTTGGGATCGTTAAGGCACTGGATGAGAGGTTCAATCTGGTAAAAGTCTGCCTCTTTCCTTAGGAGGTCCGTCTCCGTGAAGTCCACAGGAAGGGTAAGCTCAGACGTCCGCAGGAAGTTCAGGATGTACCGGAAAAGTGTTCCATCGCGATCTATGAAATAATTCCCTTGGGAATCGCGAGTTGTGGGGAAATCTCCGCGGAACATGGCGCCCAGCATGGAGTCTGGATAGCGCTGCAGAGTGGATAAACTGGTGGTGTACATGTGGCCTCCCACGTTCAAGGTAACAGGGGAAGTCATCTAGGTCAAAAACAAAACAGAGAAGAGCATAACATTTGCATGTTTGTGTGAATTAGCATTTGCATCTTGTAGGTGATTGCATGAATGAACAGTGTGAATTTCACCTGCCAATTTACTAGGCACACCTAGCTAAAATAAATGGAGTCTAATACAACGGCCCAGAAATAAATGCTTTAGTTTGTAGTGCTGCTGAATTGTATTACAAGTGTTTGTAATATTTTTGTCCACCTGATTTATACCGATACAGGTAGACTAAATATTAGAAACACCTCTCAGTACACACAATAGAATTCCACAGAATCACAAACTACAGCCTCCAAAATGATCAAAAAGTTGAATCAACACCTCTCTAAAACAGTTTCTTTCAACTGCAGGGATGTTATATTAGACAGCATAGGTTTTAGATGCTAGACTGGAGAGAATTTAACATTTATTTAACAGAAACAAACATCTGACATTGCTCTTATTCTAGTCTGACTTCTATGCATCTCTTACCCTATGGCCCCAGTCTCCATTATCCATTTGTAGAAAAATACCCACTTGGTCAGAATCAAAATAGAGAGGGAACAGATACGGTTTTGGCTTACTTCAATTTCACCTGTAAAAAAACAGTCACGTTAACATGAGCTGTAACAAGGTTATGCAGAATATGAGGGACACAATCATGCCTGTGTGTGTTTGTGTTGGGTTACCTGACTAATGTTCTACCTGGGAGCCTGTTTACTTAGAATGCGATGCACACTTTGTGGATTAAAAGAACATACTGTGTTGGAGCATTTCTGAGTTGTGTTATTGGAACTATGTTTTAGGAAATGTTCAGTGTGCTTGTTATTTGACAAGACAATATCACAGCAGGCTCCATTTAGAAGCTATTCAGGAACTTTTGATCATATTATCTTCATAAGCAGATAGACCTTTTAAACCAACATGGACATGAAGTTCTTCAAGTGCACAGAAACATCTGCATATCATTTATCTGTAACCACCCATATTAGTCAGGAGCAAAAGGGGTTCATCAAATACAGATCATAATGCCAGTTAATTAAAAGTGAAACCTGGCGCTAACTTTACTTCACGAACATACCACCATCGATTTACACTTTATAAGTTACCCATTTATATAGCAACAGTGAGATTGAAATACTTGATGAAGTGGTTAATGCTAGTGAAGCCAGCTAATGTTTGTTTGATAGCTAGTGTTAAAAGTAACGTTAACGTTAGCCATCCAACCTCAATGCATTTCACTCCTCCTGCTATGCAAATGAAGCAAGCTGAATACCGAGCTGATATTGCAACCAACGCAAATGCATTTGAATGTTCAATTATGTTAAGTTGTAAATCCAGCTGCACCGAGGTATGTGGCGTTAAATTCATGGTGCGAGTAAGACACCGGACATGTTGCCTGCTAGCTAGTTTAGCTAGCGAGCTAACAAAGCTAGCATTCCACGAGCCACTGCCGTTAGCCGCTCTTACTACTAAGGTTAACGCCGGGTGGGATCTCATGTCTATTTTAGATCCTATATCTAAAATACCTGGAAGTAACATAGAAGTTAAAACAAAGCCCTACCAGCTCGTTTTCTTGCCTACTTGTCTGTTTTATCCAAAAACAGCGACTGCGGTTGGCATTTAACGTTGATGTTTGCCGCTGGTCGCACGGGGCAGCTGTGCTCGGCTCCAGGCTGCAGCAAAACTGCGCACACAAGGAAGGGAGGAGGTCCTGCTGCAACCACAGGCACCTCTGCATGAATATATTAACACATCTGAACAAAGTCACACACAAAGATAAACGCGTGGCACTTTTATTATCACGATCCAGTTTACATTAGAAATGAAATGCGATTTATTTGATCATTTGAGAAACGCTCGGACACATTGGTTGGCTACTGTCTTAATGTATTGAACCTGAACATCTGTCTGCATGTCACGTACAAGGAACATGTGAAGCATTGCAGTGGAAAGAAATGATTAAAGGTCTTTGGTTCAGGACGATTTCTTTGTGCCGCCCCTGGCATCTTGCTGCAAGATGATGAATTCCAGGATGAGTTTGGCTGTCCGACAAGGCCTCTCCATCACCACAGAGTGCCCACAGTTCTCCAGCAGGTCCACTCTGCACCCAGGCAACACCTCTGCAATGACTGTAGCTCCAGAGACATCCACCACCTGGGCAGATACAAGACAATTAACGTGTGTAGATATGTGACTTAAGTTTCTCTATTCAGACCTGAGTGGAAAACTGAGCCACCAGCCTCAAGTTTACATCACACCACATTAATCTTAGGATTAGTTTAGAAGTAAAAGCTGCCATGTAATCACTTTTGTATTTTTATAGGCTCTGCTGAGTCATACATTACCTGGTCTTGTTTGCCCCATATTACTTGTAAAGGTGCAGTGATCAGATGCAAGTGCTCATGTAAAGCATATCTTGATTTCTCACCAACAATCTCCATAAAAACTAATAAGAAAAAAGAAACAAAATTACTAGAAGGTTACATGGATTATACTATAAGTTTACATGGGACATTTTCAGACCAAAGTGAACCAACCTTCTTGGTAAAATGTGTTGTGAGGCTGTCGGACATCTACCAATCCTTGAAGAATCTAAACAATGAAAACATGTTTAAACATCCACAAATGTGTCTGCTTTTGAAAAATGTAAACCATTTCTGTTATTGTCATCCACTGTTAGTGCACATAAAGTGAAATTTAAATGCTTTTAATTTCAAGCATGGACCTGACCTGCTGAGGGATTTTAAAGCGAACATGAGAGCAAAGTTTGAACATGTCCTCCATCTCCTCGGGTGTGGTAGGGATCAGCGGGATATTTAACGTGTAATTGCTGTGCTCCAGGTCCTGCAGGTGATTGTCAAATTTGGTCTCACATGGGTGTCTTATACCTGCAGAATAAAATTAGTGTTTTCTGATTAGAAACTGATTACGCACACTTATACTTTGTTGCAAATTATGAGTGAAAAAAGAGTGAAATAAATAAGGGTGCATGTGTGTGTCTGTATTTTATTATACTCATCTCAGGATAAACTGGTTATCAAATGAAATGTCAGATGATTGTAGGCATGAAATCAATCTATGCGTGTCTAATTCAAATAGCACTCCTGCTATTTAGTATTACACGTCCCTGAAGTTGGGCGATTTACAAGAGACGAATATGAAAAAGAATAGATGGAATCGAAGTTCGATTTTTAGTTTCTAGTGTGGTTCAAGCACCTACAATGTTGGATCCTACATTTCCCATGATGCAACTCAATTGTGTCTTTTATTAGATCCTTGTTACCTATTGAAGTGTCTAACCTATGCAGACCTCAGGTCTGGGGACCCCAGCCTCTGTGAGCCAATGGGAAAAGAGTAGAGTACCCAAGCATGAGGTGCATCACTACCTTTTCTGCCACAAAAGTATAAAAGCAAATAAGCTTCAACTTGTACAGCAAATTGAACTCCTTTTCTTTCAGATTGAGATGGTAAGAGTATCTTCTTTGTAAAATATAGAAAATAAATAAATATAGCTATATGTGAAACAAAAATCCAAGAAAGCCACACAAAGAGTATTACTTGGCAGATATTTATCTTTTGTCCTTTATAAAGACAATCATTTTAAAATACTGTGCTGTTAAAATATTAGTTTGTATAGGGTGAATTTGTGTTTGTCAGTTAAATAACTGTACCATTACCTTCCTTATTCTGAGTAAAATTTGTCACACAGGTTTACTGAGACTGAAAGCCCAGGCCGTGATTACCCATATGACATCACTATGACATCATCAGGGTTATTTTCTCAAACTTTAAAAAAACTCCCTGCAGAGCCACAGAAGACATAAGAGTGCCTCTTTAAAGTGAAAAATGTTCACTTATTTCGGCGTCTGACTTTTCTTTTGGCAAAACACTCATTGATGATATTGTACACACACACACACACACACACACACTCAAACACAAACAAAGTGACTGACCATCTGGACAAATGAGAGTCGTGCTGCAGATATCTGAGGGGTAGCAGGCGGCGTAAACCCCGGCTACATTTCCCCCCATGGAGGTTCCAACCAAATGGAAAGGTTTCCTGTTTAAGTGAATGGTTTCCACAAACTGAGAAGAACGAGAGACAAAAACATGTTTTCAGTGAATCAATGATTCCGATACCTGATAAATACACCCACATATTTCATTGTTGTCCCTTCAATGTACCTGATGAATCCTTCGGACCTGACCCTGAATGGAATAATCCTCTGTGTTGGTGCGCGTTGTTCCCTCATGGCCAGGCATGTCCACACACACAATGTGCAAATGTTTTGGTAGATACTAGAGCAGAAAGTACAGTTTAAAACCATTATTGTAAGTATGTACCAGAAAAAGGCTATAATAATTGGAACACCTACTAAGTTTATAGCATTACATTTTTTGCTATGAAAACATATTTATGTGATTTAAAATCCCCTCCCTGTGAAACTTCCAGGTCATTTCAAGAGATGGAGTTCATAAATTCGGATGTTCAATGTTTGTAGTTGCTCACCTGAACTTTCTTTTATCATGTGACTGACAGAATGTAATATGATTGGATAGAGGTCTGATTGACAGCTCATCCTTTGCCATCTGGATGATTTTTTTAAATTAGAATTTTTTATCTTGAATTTTGGTGTCTGAATTTTACTGATTCAACTTGAGCAACTTGAATTTCTAGATTAGAAAAAATGACAAATGAAATGTGAGCAACTTAAAAATTGTTTATTTTAATATTGGACACTTGGAATTTCTATCTGAATTTGTGAACCTGTATAAAACAAAAAAAAATAAACAAATACATACATTTTTGAAACAGTACCCCTTGAAATGCCCTGGAAATGTCAAAAAGAGGAATTCAAACCACATGAATCCCCCCCGAAAAATTCAAAGATATTTTAGTAAAATGTTTCAATGCTAAAACTTCAATAATATTATATAACAAAGTAAGATATTTTGTATTGTATAACAATAAATGTATTTATTAGTAACTCAGTTTCATAGTTAAGTGTTAGTGTTGCTTATAAGATTCATATCCTTATTGCCTGTACTTCCACATGTATGTCCTCAAAACCCTTATGAACTATAACTATTTGATACATTTGCTCAATAAAATCGCCTTATTTTACATTATTATGCAGATTTAACAGCCTGTGATTTATGTTTGCCATCACTGCTGGATGAGTGTTAGTCCGATGAATTTATATCCAGAAACTGTTTAGTGTTGCTGATCCCCTGACCTTCACAACAGTAAGCCATGTGTCTTTGTGAGCAGAGAAGCCGTGCAGCATTAAAATTGAGGGTCTCATCCCAGGCTTTCCTCTGTAGGCATAACAGAAGCGATAGCCACCGCAGTCTGCGTAGCGCACCTGCAGGCCCAGAGTCCTCCTCCAGTACCTAAAGAGGAGCAGGTACATCTGAGCTTATACACACAGACATGACGGCACTGGAATTCAAATTTGGATGCACATTTTTACAAGTATGTTTTGCCATCATGGTAATTTTCTCTACATTAAGGCTTGGATACATTACAAGTTTAATGTTGGGGCTACATAAAAACTATTTCATGTGTGTTTTATGTAAAGTTATTCATTGCTATAATTGTTTCTCCAGTCCATATTGACTGCAAAGAGTCATCCCTTTTTAAATCATCTTTTGTATGAAATTCCCTCAGAAGGAATCTTTTTATGAACAGGAGGGAAAATTAAAACAATCAACATTGCTTTCAATGTATGTATGGGAACATTACTATTATTTTTAGACAGCCTGTGCAGCTAAACATTGTTCAAATCCCAACCCAGGCTGATATTTGGGGAAAGTGGATAAAATAAAGCACAGGATATGAAGAATTTATCTATGTGAAGGTATTAGTGTAGCCATAAAAAACCACAGAGTCTTGGGTTTGAATAAATATCTTAATCATAGATTTTTGTGGAGGAAAGAAAAAAGCTGATAGAGAATATTTTAATAATAACATGTTTTGTCATCAGCACATGGTCATTTATTGTAAAATATTTATGGTAGTATTTTTACTTCTGGCTCATCTCTGGCCTTGACATGAGGTAATAAACATATGAAGTGAAAGCAGCACAACACATTTATTGACCTTACCAGTAATACACTTTAATGAGTGCTGAGGGCCAGAGAAGAACGGAAGCAATAAAGGCCAGGATGGGAATTGCCAGCGTTCCCCCAGCAATGATAAACAGGTTCACCAGGTCTAGATCAGCTGCCATGGATCGTCTTAAACAAATACATGAACACACACATTACACACATGCAGCACCTCATGAGAATAACATGTCGGGGGAGGGATAAAGTCAGTATGCAACATTCATAGTGTTTTGCTGAAATAATAAATAATTCGTCAAAATATCAAATTAAACATCTTGCCATGCCACATGCCTTTTCAAAAATGTGAAAACTTACTTTTCAGAGGACTTTTTCCCCCTCCTCGTTTCTTCTGTCACAGGCAGACACATGTGACCGCTGCTTCAACTGTTGATTAGCTTTATAGCATGCAGGCACTTTAGTTTATTTGCACGTATTGTCAATGTGTTGAGAGCAAAACAGTCAGCTTATCTGTCTGAAATTTGAAATTAAAAAAGAAACTGTCCCTGTGGAGAGCAGTCAGTCCTGGCAGATTATGTTTGCTCTGGATAAAGTCATTGATTATTACTCATCATTGTGGAAATCCGGGCCACAACATTATTCAGTCAATCTTTTAAAGTGAACGTACAGGCCAGAGTCCAGGCAGTACATTGTCAAAACTCTCAGCAAACAACTATACACAGCATTTTGCACATCAGCAGGTGCAATAAAGAAACAGTGATGGGAAAACAAAAATACATTTTGTACATATGGGATAACCACTGTAAATTAAACAAAATATCAACAGCATCCTTTAACACCATAAGCAGCTACAGTCAATAAAGAGATTACAACAAACCTACAGTGAATACTTTTACTGTAACTACAAAGTTGCAGTGGAAACAAGGTATACAAAAATGTCTCTCTTCAATCATATATACAACATATAAACATATAAGCAATGATCGAGACATTCATACCCAAGAGAAGGTTTGTGCCTGATCATATGTTTAAAAGAGGAAAATCAGATTGCAGTGGCAAAATTATTCTTTTCATTAATGATTTCATAGAAAATCAAGATAAAAATAGCAAAAACTATTTATTTCTGTAACAATATTTCTTACAGCATATTTCCACCAGCTTTTTTTCCCAGTAAATTTGTTTTCAGGCCTCTTGGTATCAGTTATTACTTGTCTGTATTCAGCATCAATCCCAGGTTGAAGAAGGTTTTTATGTTGGATAAATCTAACAGAGCAAATGTGGTAAATTATTGTTTCGACTCTTTTCCACTCATTTAAGATGGTTTTGAGTGCTGAAAGTTTCTGTAAATATGTGTGATGTATAAAGAATAATTAGGGAGCTCATTGTTGGGGGAAAACAGTATTACTGTGAATTATCAGTGAGTACAACATAATGGTGTAACAATGTAAATCTTTTCCTGTCTTTCCAGAACCTCCTGTTGTTACTGACTGGGTATCTGCTCCAGGTTCTGTAGTGAAAGAATACAGTCAGTCCAGGTTACATATTGCCATCATTGAAATAACAATACTAACATTTTTAAAATGATATCATTAAAAAATAAACATACTTCCTTTGTATGCTTGTACTTACTGAACTCTTTCTCACAACCGTGTTTACCAGTCACCCTCCACCAAAAGAGCTTTTATGAGTCACTGGATGTATTTTATTTCCACTGTCCACTGTCGGCTTGAATACATACACACACACCCACGTCCCATTCCAAGCTCAAGCTTCAGGTCCAAAACGTACCACTGGGTGTCATGATAGAGGCAGACTGTGGAGTGTCCCCTGTTTGCAGTCAGTGGTGAAGATAGGAGTGCTTTTTGCACAGACCACAGGGTGTCATGACATCCACTGAGTGTGAGGCGTCATCAGTTCTACAGAGAAGATTTGGGGGATTTGAGAACAGACGTCTGATCCAGCTGTGGACTACAACTTATGACCTCTGTCTCAGACACTATGAGGAGGTTTCCTTGATTGAATGGAAGAAACGGATCTGATAAAGCTGTAGAGCCTCACCATGAACATACTGCCCTCTAGAGGCGATTTGATTCTGTAGCTCAAAATTGAGTTATTTAAAGGTCCATACCAGTGTGTTTGCATGTGCCCAGGCTTTTTATTCCATACAAAGAGATATTTACGTTGGGTCTTTGTGTGTGTGGAAGATGGTCTCAACCTGCTCCGTGTGAGAGTGCCCTGAGATAACTTTGTTATGATATGGCGCTATATAAATAAAATTTAATTTAATTTATTTATAACAACATAGATATTAATACAGACAATAAGTTACTTTTCCTGAGTGAGGGAGGAATTATGTGTATGGATGAAATGCAGCTACATGTAAAAAGTTATAATTCTCAAGATTTTCATTATGTGACAAGTTATGGACAAGTGAACACATTTGTTTTTTCCATATTTCTCAATTCAATTTCAAATATACATTGTGTCCAAAGTGCCAAGAACTACATATGACACAGCATTAACTTTGGGGATTTAGGTAATCAAGTAACTGTTGATACATAACATTTGACACTGGGGTCTGCTAAAAAGGCCTAAGCTATTCACTGTGTTGTGATTTGGGAAAATTAATAATTAATTACTGTAGATGTTTACATACTTTGTAAAAAGGGACTTCAGCATAAATCAGTATGAATGAAGCTTGATATTACACAGTAAAAATACCATCTAGTGTACAGCTGCCATTCTGCTGCATCTCTGGTGCGCTACAGATGACCTACATACAAAGTGGAGCAGAACAAATGGACACGGCAACTCTGCAGAGTCTCGCCATGTGTGGGAATGACTCTCATATTTGGGTTTATATAGGACGAAGAGGCTGTCCTCCTTCTGCTCACATACACAGTGTATTCCCAGGGTTGTCTGAGCGGGCCTCTTGTCACATTTGCCACATCCTGGTTGTCACATCGTATCCTTGACGCAGCAAAGCCTGCAGATCAGAGATGACAGAGCCAATGTAGCACCACCAAAATGAGGGTCAGTTGCGTCATCATGGAACAACTCATCCACACTGGGTTAGTGATTTCCTCTGGAGCTATTTAGCAACGGACTTCTTATCCTGTTGAGAAATATACTGCATCCTCTTCTACAGACCTACCAGCAGTGTGGTCTGCCTGCCTAAAGGGCGTAACTTCACTAAGCACTGCACCCTATAATCTTTCAGCAGATGTTAAGGCCCCCACAGCAAGAAGGCACATTAACTCAGTTGTCACACCTCCAACACTCTACAGGGGCACTCCAGTGATTTACCATTGCACGTTCCATAAAGTTGGGGATGAAAAAATAAATCTACCTATCTAAATAAACCTTTTTGTATCCTACATTTCCCGTAATGCAACTCAGCACCATCTTTCATAAGACCATCCATGTCTCCTAAATGTTCACGTTTTTCAAACCCATACCTCCAGTTTGTAACGCAGTCTTATTGTTTGTAGTTTAAGTGGGTTTTCAGACTGAAAACAGCTGCATTGTTGTTTAAGGTATTGGAGACACAACAAAATACTATGGAGTAACAGATTAATGCATTAATATTAAGACTCAGAGACAAAAGTTTATCCCAACATCAATTATTTTATTGTTCATTGCGAGGTAAACCATTACCATCCATGCTCTGCCAATGAACTGGCTCCATTCAATCGAATGGGAGTGCTATGTTTTTTCACACAGTGCTTATGTCTTTCTGAACGCGGCCTTATGTGTAAGACAAGATAACCCTGATGACATCACTGTGACATAACAGGGGTCTTTCTTCATACAGAAAACCTTATAACTGTATTAACAGGCAGAGTAGCACTCCTCAAGACTAATAAACTGACCTTTATGTGTAGAAATCGGTGGAATGCCCCTTTAACATTTAGAGAGGACATACTTGTTATTTAAAGTGTGTATGCTGAGGTAAATAATGCAATGATCAAATAAACTGTCTCCCTTTGAGAAAAGATTTACCCTTTACATAATATTGGAGGAAAAACATAATTTGCACATATTTAATGTGTGTAGGGAAAAATGGGACAATCAGGTGTGGCTCCTGTTGCATAGCAGCTGAATCCTATGACAGTGACATTGTGTATATAAATGTAGATTTCGGGGTATTTTTCAGGGGCAGCTGACTGAGCGTGTTTATATGACTTCTTTGACTCACATGTGAATGCCAGCCTGAGCTTCTTTTGCTCCAGAAAGCCCAAAACCATGTGCCAACAGACCAAGGGTGCAGCAACAAGGGTCATTTTGTTATAGAGGTCAAACTGCAGGTCACTAAAATGTCTGTCCACACACACACACACACACACGTTCATTTAACTGCTGTGTATACTAATGTGGGTATGCTCAGTCTTTTTTTCATGGTGCATTGTAAACCAGCTGACACGCACTGTGCTCCCCTGAGAAGACCTTACTCTTCAAGGAATACACTCCCTGCTGTTAGCATCATGCAGCTTCTTTAAATGTCATCCACAATAGATCGAGCTATAGGGAGGTAAAAGGGAAGAAGCAGAAATATGTATCAAAATAGATATCCCTCCCCCTAATATTAAAAACATAATATTGGGTGGACAATACACACAAGAACAAGTTAAATCAGATATACTCTATGCACCCGGAGTTGCAATGAGCTCATGATGGAGATTTGAATGATTCAGAAGAAACGAAACCTTCAGTAGCAGAAGGTCTGACATCATCTCCATAAAGCTTGGTGGCTTCAGCGACTGCCCGCTTACGCAATGACTATAGGGTGCAATTATGAGGTTAAGATCTTTTATGGAGGTCACGCTTACATTTTAGAGCAGTTATTCATCAGCTTTAAACTAGGAAACTATACCTGTCCATCTCTTTACACAATAGATTGTGTCCTTATTTACAGGGAACTGAGCAAACTATTGTAAATTAATCATTTGTTTATTGATACAATTTGAGATTTTCCACTAAATCAAATGTATGCAAATATATCACCATCAGAAAACTGAATGAACACCACATTTAAAGTTTATTTACAGGTTCACATTTGTATTATATCAGTTTCAAAAACCATTTCAAGTACTGCACCAGTTTCTTGCGGTGGCTACTTACAAGATGTGATACAATAACACTAAATGGCATGCATTTAAATTATACTGTTACCTACTACAGACTTTCCTTTGGTAAACAAGTTTTGCACAGTCTTTGGTTGATGATTGATATGTTTGCCCTGAACAACAAAATTTCTATAGCACCAAACTTAACTTGGTCAGTGTTTTCTTTGGCACATCAATGCTGTGCAATAAAACTAAAACTTATTCCTTGTTTTATTCTCCTTTGTTAAGAAATAGTTAACGGGGTGACGCTAGGATTACAAATTAATTCGAGTGGTTGATAAAGTAATATGATGTGCAGTATTAAAACGAAAAATTTGATTTTAATATTTCATATTTTAATTATCAACATTACCTTTACTGTAAAACCACCATGGAGTTTACATATATTTAAATTGTTGCTCTATCACTCCATCATAAATAAAAAATAGCTTTCAGGACTATCAATCACGCTAGGCAGAAAAACAGCTAAATAAATTCCTGCTGAGCTACGTTCTGCTCAAATACCTTCTCCATGTGTCCAGAATGTCCCGAAAAGACCTCTGTGCATTTTTACATTATTGGTCATAATGAGAGAAATTATCTTAGTGTCCACCATAACCATCCACTGATGTATGTATTGTTATGTATCTGGAGCAGTCATCATGCACTCAATTAGGGGCTGAGTTATTGTGACAATATTTATTATTCTGACAGTTACAGAGATGTGTTACATTTAGGGAGGTTCAAACTCCAAAGTGAGCCAT
This sequence comes from Nannoperca obscura, assembly GCA_036024295.1. Classification (NCBI taxonomy): domain Eukaryota; kingdom Metazoa; phylum Chordata; class Actinopteri; order Centrarchiformes; family Percichthyidae; genus Nannoperca; species Nannoperca obscura. Next base: position 36,182 of record JAVQJL010085216.1, read on the forward strand.
CTAAAATATCATCATATATATTTAGAATGAATTAAGCGTGTAGAGTCTCTTTACAATCATTAATCCTAGAAGTCAAGATAGTAAACAAAAATACAACAACCCAACTAGGTTTCTTTCAAATAACGCACATACAAACAAACTTATTCTTTTGCAAACTAAACTGACATTCTTTTATTAACCTCTGTCATCTAAAATAGAGCATCTTGAAATTATGACAGTGTAGACAAGTATGAGCCCAATTAATAGAGCAGATATGATAAGAGGGGAAGTGCTGAGAAATCTGAGGACAAATATGGATTTCTGTGTGTGTGTGTGTGTGTGAGCAAGTCCTCAGGTCCTGAAGAGCACAGCAGCAGTCACAGCTGTTAGAGCCACGGCAACCAGGGGCCCCCAGATCATCCATGGCTTCTGAAACAAGTGGTCACACAGAAATGGAAACATGAGCGTCATCGCATAAAACTGTCCATCCATGGATCGCCAAAGCTTTGACAGACGGAGCTTGCCACTGAAACCAATACGATGCGCAGGGAATGCGAGTTAAAATACAGCTCTTTCAGGTAAAGATAAGCCCATCCAAGCCAACTGAGAGAAACAGTTGTTAAGCATTAGCCATCCAGACAAGACAAACAGATGTCAGAGTTTCATGATTAGAGAGAGGTTAGAGTTTCAGTCAGGTGAATTTTTGGACCCACCCCCCCTCCCCCGAGGAAGGCATTCTAGGGAATGAGGAAAACCAGATTAAGTCATGCAATGATCTACAAGACACTGATGAGAATGAAAGATGTAGGCCGACTTGACAGAAATAATGTGTACCTTACTACCACAATGCGCCGAAGCACCAATACAGCAAAGCCAGGATAAGGCCGATGACTATGGCTTGAACGTGCAGCAATAGGGACGTCTACAGAGGGGAAGGGATATTATAGTAATCAACTGCAATGGGACATCCTTTAGGTGGGTGTAGCTTTATTAATAAACACCTCAGACAGTAGACTGTGCCTGTAATTGGTGTTTACACGAATCTCAGTCGCACATGGCTGTCAGTAAACAGCAACAGCAAAAACACAGTGAATAAGGGGAGCAGATGTGCTAATGTAAAATAAATATATATATATATTTATTTTGTGAATCTTACAAAAAGATCCACCTTTTATGCCTGGAGATATTTTACTAAAACAGATTGTTGCAAAATTTGAAGCAAAGCTCATCCTTCCAAAAAAGATGTTTGCTTCCTATAGAAATAAATGCTATGGTGCGGTTTACTTTTTAAATGAATTGCAGATCATTATTTCTATACTTCATGCACCTCTTAATATATTATTTTTTTTAAGAATCTGTTGTGTATGATAGACGAGCACTCACCTTTGTTCCCTTCTCCTGTAGTTCCTTCACGTTGCTTTTGCACTCCTCAAGCTCATCTGTAAGTGACTGTTTTTCCAGCTCAGTCTTCTCATATTTCTCCTTCAGGTCTGACAGCTCCATCTTAGCCTCATCATACTGCATAAAGCAAAATTATAATGTTTAGCTTAAACTAATCACAAGACTAATTATTTTCACCTAAATGTATTGTCAGGGTCAAATGTGGCTAACAAGGGAGCATGCTGGGGCCAAAAGTTGTGATAATTGCCAGTTGATAAGTTGTGATTATTGCTGATTGATGGTGCCGAGTTCTTCTCACACGCTCTTTCCTTTAACAGGGATTTACAGGACAATGAAATGACTTCATTGCTGCTTTCTGCTACTCAACAGTGCCTCTCCTGTCTGAGTATCACACCAGTGTTGGATCCCCATCAAGCCTGTTAAACCTGACTGGGAGTAGTATGCCACTGACAGAAACAAACAATCTGTGAGTGGTTTGGGCTGCAGGAACGTTTGCTATAAGAAGGAAGTTGAGTTAGTTAGAATTGGCATCTAAGAGCCATCACGCTACGGCAATTCTGCCTTGGCTTCAGCATTCAGTCCTGGTAGCTGCCACGGTGCCAATGGGTGATCAGGGCCTGTATTTACCAGGAGTCTTAAAATAAAAAAAACATTCCTGATAGGGCAAAGATTCTCAGTTTTACACAGGCCTGTTTGGTTCTACTTCTTTTTTGTTCATTGCAGTAAACCCCTTTTATCAACGTTCTTAACCGAGTCATTCATTTCTTCTAGCTCCAATACTATGCACAATCAACGATTTTGCCACCATTAACAATGGATAAAAACTATTTAAAAAAATGTATGGACAATGTCATACTCACATAAAAGCATTACTATAAACATAAAAAGGAGGATAAACTGTAAAAGAAGAGATTCCATAGGATTAAAACATACTGGTTATGCATACTTGAGCCGTGATGTTGTGGCCAAATGTTCCACATGTACAGACAGAACAAAATTTGTAGGTGTGTTCACGTTTAACAGAAACAAGTAAAATTGCCAAACTGGCTGAACAGAGAAGGATGCAGCTGTGATTTCACACCTTTTAAAAAGCAGATGAAAAGTTATTTGTAAGTCATTTTTAAAATGAATTTACTGTAGGCTAAATGTATTTTTCAAAATGTTTTTTTAACCTTTAGTCTCTGGGCAGCAGCTCCTCAAGTGATGCTGTTTTCTGTGACAAATGACTATCAGCCGGTCAGTATTTTCAATATGGTTGCGTGTGTCATTATAGGATGACTATTTGCTCTCAAAAAGACAACATCGACCCCTTGCTGTTTCATACATACAGTAACAACTTGTCAACGTTGGACGTTTAAAGCAGCATGTCAGCAGCAGCTGCTGTGCTGAATCCATTCTGCCACAGTGATGCTGTGCACTCAGGACTGTTCTGACAAATCGCACAGATCAGGGCTGTAGAAGTGGAAAGAAATACATTTGAAACCTTAAAACGACACTTTGGGCTGTCTTTATGTGCAAGCTTTAGTCTGCCAGAGCTGCAGGGAGATCTTCTGTTGTCATCCTGCTAGACCTGTCTGCAGCATTTGACACAGTCAACCATCAGATCCTGCTCACAACTCTTCTGGACCTGAGCATCACCGGCACGGCACTCCAGTGGATCTCTTCCTCCCTCGAGGGTAGATCCTACCAGGTTTCCTGGAGAGGTCACGTGTCTGACCCTAGGCCCCTATCAACAGGTGTTCCACAGGGCTCAGTCCTTGGCCCCCTCCTCTTCTCCCTATACACCACCACACTTGGACCGATCATCAGCTCGC
>JAVQJL010085219.1:0-23874 GCA_036024295.1 Nannoperca obscura
TCAAATGTACAAATCAATATCTTCACTGCAATAAACAATATGAAGCATTTCAACTTGTGTGTGGAAGTTGGTCTCGACCAGCTCCATGTGATTGAGTGCCCTGAGATAACTTTGTTATGGTGCTATATAAATAAAATTGAATTGAATTGAATTGAATTAGACTGTTGCATAGCCACTTCAAGAAGCCTAAACAGACCAACAGCACAGCTAGCACTTGCTGGTCTATTTTTAACCTTTTCACCAGTGTGCATGCTATTGCCCCCACTCACATACAGCACATAGCACAAGACACAAGGCAGACCTGCCAGCAAACAAAAATACAACAACCTGTGAGGAGTAGTTTAAGATATCAAAGCTGACATCATCTCAGTTCATAAACTTCTGAATCCTGTCCCTGGATAACCTCAGGACACCAGTGGTATGATAAATGTTTATTTTTTTTGTTTGTTTGTTTTTTCTGCATATGCTTAGCTAACGTCATGCTAACATGCTCCTCTCAGACTCTGAACTGACTGTGCCTGTCTGCCTGGAGTGAGGTGACCTGTGCAAGTTCAGCACATTCCATTGGCGTCATTATGGTCTCCATAAGTGTATGAGTTGGTGGGCCAGCTGTTAAGATGTGGAACCAGTTAATGATTTGGTCAACATGGAGATTAAAAGGCCTCTATGAATAAAGCAAAGCCATTCAATACCTCTTCTAACCAGCCAAACACCATCTGAGAGGCGCCCTTCTGCTGTTTGTCCTCAGTAGCAATGTTTTACTATATGTCATTAGCCTTTAATCAACAATAGTGACGTCTCACTCAATCCACAAGTGTAAAGAGTCTCCTTTGTGATTGGTATAGGTTATAGGTGAAATTGATATACATGAAATGAAAGAGGGATGGACACAATGGATTTTACATGTATTCAAACAACGCAATGTTCCTAACGTTTTTTGCATTCATTGTGTCTATAATGTAGAACCCTTAATGATCATTAGCAACAAACTTACTAAAGCAAAACACCCAGTAGTGATGTATCAGCTCAGGTGGAAAATAGAAAAAATAAAACCAAGTGTGCTACATGGATACAGTGCACTGGATATAATTACATATTTACCCTTCAGTCCTCACTTGTAATGTTTTTGCATTTTTATTAACTTTAACTTACAGTTTTTTTGGGGGGGGGGGGGTTGTTTGATATGGTCGGATGATAAACCACAGAATAATGTGGAGTTTCAAAACAAATATCAAAAAGCAATCATAAACTTATAGAACATGTTGTGTAAGATTAAACTAGTTGTTTCCAGCTTTTTTGGCTTGGCACCCCTTATAGGTCTTTTTGGGGCCCCTTATTACAATTCAGATGTCTATGAGTTGTTAGCAGTTGCACCAAAGAGTGATTTGCCCTTCAAACTGTTCATATGGTTTAATGTTGTAAAGTGTACAGTTTAAAATAAGTCTAACATTGATTTTTTCTTCATTCCTGCCTCATTAATCTCAGTTTCCTCTAGTTTTATTTTTTGATCCATTGGAAAGTGACCAAACCCTAAATTGGTAAACGCTGGACAAAACTATCTAACTGATCATAAAGTTGTTTAAACTGGGTCTACCAGCTACAACAGTAAAATGCTACTATCAGTATTAAAAATCTAATAAAATTGTATAATTATAATAAAATAACAAGTACTTTTACTTTTGATACGTTAAGTAGGTGCATGTTTATGTATGAACTAATCTCCCCCTCATTTTTTCTCTTATTATGTGTGTTTGGCGCTACTCTGCCACAAGGTATTTCTCTCTATGCGGAGTAAAGTGGTACAGACATCCAGTGCAGCTGTCTATGGAAGCACCAGTGCTGGACTCTGCTCAGGCAGAGCATGGCTCACTTCTGCTCAGACAGCTGGAGAGGATGAGAGCAGCTGAGGAGCTCACTGATGTGGTACTGCAGGCAGAGGGGATTCCCTTTCCTTGCCACAAGGTGGTGCTGTCTGCATTCAGCCCTTACTTCCAGGTAAAGCGTCCATGCACATGGAGTGAGAGTTATTGTACTGATACTGGAAAACACAAGATTATGCAACCTGTGTTTTGCAAAACAGTTCAAAGCAAATCTGTTGTCGATGATGCTATGAGACTGTAATGGTTTCATGTTCACTTATTTTGAGTCCTACTTGTCCAGGCCATGTTTACATGTGGTCTGAAGGAGACCCGGGGAGGAGAGGTGCCTCTCAGAGACACTCCTGCTCAGAGCCTGGAGCTGCTGCTTGACTACATGTACCGAGCTGAACTTTCGCTTTCAAACCACAACATCCAGGGAGTGGCTGCTGCTGCCTTCCTGCTCCATGTAGATGGAGCTTTCAGGTGGGGAAAGAGAGAGTACTGTTCAACATCAACAGGACTTGTGAAATGTTAATATATGGTAAAAGGTTATGACATTAGAGGCATCATCCTACCTGTTATTTTAACTGCCTCTGTCAAATGCAGTAGTAAGACGTGCATGTAGTGTAAGTTAGAGGGAAGTGACCTATGTTTGAAGTACTGACAAAATCTTGTTATTACTGCTTTAGGTTATGTCAGAGACACATGGAGGCCCGTATGGATCCTTCTAATTGTGTGGGTCTGTACCACTGGGCCAGAGATCTGGGGGCCATCGGTCTGGCCGACTGTGCCTTGAGATTCCTCTGCCAACACTTTGCACAGGTAGGGCATTCAGTATTAGTAGTGTCTAATATTCTCTCAGAGCCATAAATAACCATTCCCGACTCTGAGATAAAAACATGTTATATGGCCTAATTTATTAACAAAAACATGTCAATATGCTATAGGCACATTAAACCCACTTACTTTAAGAGCTCTTTCTATTCTTTGATGATGCTCTTTGTCACAATTAAGTTGCATAAAATTTGTGTTAGACAGATGCCATACAACAATATGAAACATAAGAGGAAAAGACAACTGCAGCTACTTAATGCTGTCACAAGAGGGCAGGAGGAATTACAGTGTTGATTGGATAGATAAATATAGAGAGAGATTTTCACTTCAACACTATTTTCTATTATCCTCTATATATTGTATACTCAGTTGTTGCCATTGATTTCCCCCCTTCTTTATCTTAATGTCTCCAGGTTTGCGAGGAAGAAGAAGTGCTGGAGCTGGATGCCCAAAGTCTTGGGGATCTGCTGGGTTCAGATGACCTCAACATATCGCAGGAGCAGGTTGTGCTGGAGCTGGTGCTGCGTTGGGTGGAGAAGCGAAGGGGCGACTCGCAGAGTGAAGCCCAGGCTGTGGAGTTGCTCAGACGTGTCCGGCTGGAGCTTGTGGACCCTGGATTCCTACGTAAAGCCAGGAGGAGAAACCCGGTGAGAGAGGAAAGGGACGGAGAAGGCTGTGTAATAAAGGTCTAGACTCCTTATCCACATTTATCAAGGGATTAGTAGATTGACAGACTACCACGCCTATAAATTAATCTTCCAGCTATTGCTACGGGATGCTGAGTGCTTTGGGATGATTGATGCTGCTCTCCAGATGTCAGGTCTGTGTGAGACGTCTGCTCCACCTCGGCCAGCCCTTCGTTACGGCATGGAGACCACAGACCTCCTGCTTTGCTTGGGTGGGGTAAATAAGGAGGGAGTACCTGCCCGCCGTGGAGGACTTGCTGACCTCAGTTTTTGCTATGCCCCCCACGGTAGAAAGAACTACTACATCCCCTCTCCACTGAGGGGCTGTGGAGGCATGGGACAGGTCACAGCAGGGGCAGTGACACGAGACAACAACATCTTGGTGGCCATAGAGGCAGAAGACCAACACAGGATGAAGAGGGTGGATATCTACAGGTGTTTATACAGTATGTGCTCATTTATAAGAAATCTATATATTTGAATGGCACTGCGTTCAACTCCAGATCTCACCTGCTTGTTGTTTCAGGTACGATAATTCAGAGGAAAACAGCTGGGTGGAGCTGTGCTCAGCAGCATACAGGGACATGTATGCTTTAGAGCTGCTAGGTGATACCCTGTATATGATTGGCGGTCAGATGAAAGTACGCAATCACTACATCATCACAGACAGTGTGGAGAGATGGTCGCTGAAGAGAGGAGGCAGCTGGCTCAGCTTCGCCCCTCTGCCACTCCCCTTAGCCTGTCACTGTGTCGTCAGCCCGAAGGAGCACCTCTATGTGCTGGGGGGCTGGACTCCACAGGTACACAGACCTGTCAAAAAACACTGCAGTGTCCTTGAGCAAGAGGACACTGGTTCATTATTAAGTTCAGTTGTTGTTCTGTTGACAACAAAACAGACTTTCCACACAGGTATTTATAAAGGCTCAATTATGTAAAGGCTATAAATCCACTATGTGAAGGATTTTTAAAATTCCAAACTTTAGCACCCTCTAGCAGCGAAAGACTGGGATAATAATTCAGGCCAGGAATATAATGTACTATATATAATTTTCTATTTACTGTGTATGCTAATAACATATTTATTTTGGTTTTAATGCACAACAATTGCTTTAAAAACATAAAAAACTGTTCAAACAGCCATGTATTTAAATTTCCACTTCCATAATTAAAGCTAAAAGAATAAATATTCACACATACAACTTTTGTAGTCGCACCTGGCATTTCCTCAGTAAGCCATTTCGTTAAACATTTTTAACACTGGCCTGACACAGTCGAGCAAAAAAGATACTGCAACACCATCACCCAGATCACACTCAGGGACCCTGAGATGGATGGGACTGCAACGAAAGACTGCAACATCTCAGTCATCTACAACAAAACCTTATGCCAATAGAATAACTTCAACTTTGTTATAGTCACATAATAATCCTACATATGGCTTTAAGGAAGCTCAGTGATTGAAAATGATTTGATTCAAAGGTTCCAGTGCTTCTCATCTCTCAGTTCTCGCCTCAATTTCTTGTCTTTTTCTTCCTCCTTCTCTTCAACTCTTTCCTGTCTTCCATCAGCACCAGCCAGATGATGAGCCTGACAAGCTGAGTAACCGTGTGTTTCAGTTTGACCCTGGCAAGGACAGGTGGACAGAGCGTGCCAGGATGAAATACTCTAGGTACCGCTGCGGCACAGCTATCCTAAATGGAGAAATCTACATACTAGGTCAGACTACAACACAGACTGCAAGTGTATTCTTTATGAGAAACAAATGGAGCCTCATGATGCATGTGTGTATGTGTGTGTGTTCTTCAGGTGGTATAGGATGTGATGGAGAGGACCGTGGACAGTCACGTCGCTGTCTGAGCTCTGTGGAGATCTTTAACCCAGACACAGACACCTGGAGGGCAGGACCAACCCTGCCCACGCCTTTACTCTCCCTCCGAACCAACGTCTCCAATACAGGAGTAGTGGAGGGCAAGATCTACCTGTGTGGATACTACAAGGGGGCTGGTCAGTTAGTGAATACCTGTCAGATTTTTTTTAACAGCTTGCTTTGCGTGGTCTCTCAGAAGACTTTAACTTCATGGTGAAATGTCTTCTGGGTCTGCATCAGAGTTAGGGAATGCAAGCTGATGAGGCAGTATCTCTGGTAATTAGATTTTGGTCAGGCTCAACTTACATACTTTCTCTCATGACTGCAGGCCGTCATGAGATCATCACCAAGGAGATTTTGGAATTGGACCCCGCAGACAATGTGTGGACGGTGGTGGAAAGACGAGCAGCCATGCATGACAGCTATGACGTCTGTGTGGTGGCTAACCTCAATCCTCGAGACCTCTTCACACCCTAATTCATCTCCTCCTGACTCTGAGTATCAGTGCTTGGAGGCAGGATGTGTGGGAAATGAGCTTCTGTCCTCTAAACCTCATACAGCTTTGTGCAAGCATGCCTTGGCTCCTGGACTTTGCATGTACCAACAGCAAAGTAAATGTACGTGTGAAATCTGCATGTCTAGCTAGTTTTTGTTGCTTTGATGATGAAAGGAAGTCAATCCAACACAAAAAAAAGGCATTACTCTATGTGAATGTCAAGGTTTGGTTTGGTTTAGTTTAGGCAATTTAAACTTCTTGAATAAGACTGGTTAAAGAAACCAATGTTGTCTGTTCATAGGAGACAGGATGCAAACTGAAAGAATGCTTTACAGACCAGCACTAAGTTGTAACAGCATTAATAATAGGACTTGGTTGGCTGTGAGATCACATTTGAGGTGAAAAATCTTCCAAATCCAATTATTATTATTTATATGTGGATTTGAAATAAAACAAATGATTTAATCCTGCAGTCTACCTACTATTACTCCCACTCCCACTACTTACTTTCTCTCTGACTTTAAAGTCTCTGCTTCCTCCCAATTTCTTCAAAGTCTTTTCAAGGATTTATTTTTTTCTGAGCTCACCACATGGCAAAGAATCAACAAACATGTCTGACTGAAGTTGTGGATTTAGTGCTGAGTGTTTGACCCGCATGACATTCCATACATGCCTTCATCCCCTGTCTGCTGCTGCTGGGCCCTCGGGAAAAACCCAAAGTGATCCCAAATGAGCGTGACGCGCCGGGATGTTGCTGTGAGAGCTGGCATTGGAATGAAGAGGCTCCACCCATCTCTCCGGACCACGTGGTTCCCATCGCTCCTGTTGCTGTGTGTGTGAGGAGAGGGGAGAACACAGCTGCTGCTCAAATGTATCAGTTGGGTTTTCTGAATTTGCTCATATATAAGCCATTAGACTAGTTTGTGACTTTCATAACTATTCTATATGGGCGACCTTTTGGCCACTAACAAGCGCTTCAGGTGCATTTGTTCAGAGCTCAAAGTCATTTGGGGGATCCAGTCCCAGTGAAGGCAGCTCCTGACAGGTGCGCACACAAGAGGATGGGCAGACGTGAGGCAGACAGCAGAGGCGCGATGAACACCAGCCACCACTCCGAGCTCGGCTGTCTGCAGGACGCGGCATCCAGCGGCCACCATGTCAGCGAGGAGTCCCCGAGGATGGACAGCCGCAGTCCCAGCAGCGGGGACAAGCTCCAGAGTAACCCAGACATGGAGGCGGTGGGCCGGGCACCGGCTGCCACAGCGCCGATGGAAGTGAAGAAGCACCAGCACAAACACAACTTGAAACACCGCTATGTGGTGATGGAGACTCTGGGGAAAGGCACATATGGTAAAGTGAAGAAGGCGGTAGAGAGAGCAAGCCTGAAGACGGTGAGTGTTGGTGAACATGATGCAAAATATTAAGCTTTCCACAGCTATATGTCCGAAGGAGGCTTTGTTTTATAATCTTAAATATGTAACATGCAAAGTGAAATATAGTCACTTATGATGGGTAAATGTACATTATGATGATGATGATGATGATGCACCTCCGCTCCTGACCCTAAATGCTTTATAGAGATAACGTTATATGCTGCTCATGCTTTTGTCTTCCTGGGAGGTATTCAGCAGTCTCCCTGTGTGTGTGTGTGTGTGTGTGTGTGTGCGTGCGCGCGCCCGCGTGCGAGCACCAAGATTTGTTGCTGTTCCAAGAATGTTGCCCATTGGTTTTTAAATATTAATTTGGAGGTGGAGTTAAGCTCCCGGGTGGCATCTGGTGTGTGTGTGTGTGTGTGTGTGTGCGTTGTGGGTGAGCTCATGGGGTGATGCTGAACCCAGTTCTTGCTTCCTGTGCTGCCAGGCTGAGATGCCTATGGTCTGACTCACTCAGCACTTGAACAAGGGGATAAAATGACTACAAAAGGTCTCTTCCAATAGAAGTCTGACCCCCTTTACCAGAACACAATCACACACACACACACACACATACTCAGACAGACATAACAATATAATATGTTTCTGTTTAACTTTACATTCTGAATATCCAGGTTAAAAACTGAATGTGGAGTCAGATTACTTGGAATAATCGTGGGTTTATGTCTGCAGTCAGGGTTTAATCCCTCACTCTGCTGTGATCGGACTAGACAGAGACCCCGTCTGCCTCGAATTCCCCTTCTGTTTTTTTTGTAAACAAACACACTGTAATAGGGATAATCTTCAGATTGTAGTAATCAGATTGTGGAAGTGAGACTGGCATAATTCCTCTGGCTCCTTTCACTGTAACTCCGAGACCTACATCTCTGAGGAAGGAAGGGCATAGAGAGGGTGTGAAAGACAGAGGACAGGTAGGAGATTGATGAAAAAATATACAGAGAGAGGGGAGCAGAGAGAAACAGCTATGCTGTGTTTGTGTGTGTGTGTGTGTGTGTGTGTGTGTGTGTGTGTGTGTGTGTGTGTGTGCAGGGTGAGTGGGTTCTGTAGGACAAGGGGAAAAAGCTGAATTCTTTGAGCTAGTAGCCAACACATACCAAGGATTCTTTGAAACAAAACGGACATTATTTTTGGAAACAAGACCAGGGGGTTGTTGTTTGAGTGCGGGAAGTAGGCAGAGGAGGAGACAGTTTTAGAGCAAGAAGGAGGAGACTGTAGCAATGGTTTGAGATTACAGTGGAGAGCTGACTGAGATTGAGATTGTAAAATGCACCATGTAAAATTTCTGAGGTGCAGGAGGAAATTGTGACTAATGTACAGGATGAAAAGATCAGTGTTGGGTATACTGGGTCACTAATCCGTACTGTAGGTCACTTGCATTGGCTGGGAGATGTTTTTGTTTTGTGCAATGTACAGTACAGGTGTTTATAAAATATGTTATACAACTTCACCAGCTTTTGTGCAGCTTTTAACTTGTGTACCTCTATTTACAAAGACAGAAAAGCATGTCTGTTTTGCTTCTTAGAAGCAAAACCCACATTGAATGTGTTTTTTGTTGTCGCATGCTTTTGTAGGAAAGGTTGTGATTTGCTGTACAGGCAGATGGTGCCTGTGAAACCAGTAACCAAAAAATACTTAATCAGACTATATTATTTATCAGATTAAAGGAATAGTTTTGAGTCTTCTCATCTAACTCTGGGCCACAGTATTTCCCAAAATATCAAATTTCTGTTTCTGTGTATTTGTCTATTTCCTCTCCATCATCGTGAATACACAACACAGTACTGTAGTTCCTGGTTATGGCACTGGACAGTATGTGCGTGTGTGAAGCTGGATGATGAGGTCGAGGGTCTACTTGGCAAGGAGATGGTATAATCCTGCCGTTAAATCTTTCACAGATGCAGCAGGGATCTTTAGATTCTTGGATTGTGTACTTGTGTGTTTGCTTGTGTGTGTGTGTGTGTGTGTGCGTGTGCATGCATAAGTTTGTCTGTGAGATTAATAGGACAGAAAGTCAGTGATCCCTCCCCAGCCCCCATAATGACTTCACACACACACACACACACACACACACACACTTAGCAGTCTAAAGATGTACGCTGTGTTTCTCTACTACAATTAGAGAATTCTCTAATAATGCACAACAATATCCGATTACATCTGCATGACTCACACACATAGCTACTTGTGTTTCCTACATGCATCCTGTTACAGTTTGCTGTTTTGGGCTGATATCTCACCCACAGCACATTGTTTGGATGAACAATGAGATATTGTTAGTTAGAAGGATACTTTAGAGGTCATACCATGACGCAAACGCATGCACATTTTGATGCACAAGGGTGAGATCATGCACACACATAGCCACACTTTTTCCACACACATGCTCCCTTTAAAAATGGTCCTAGTTCCCTGAAGGCTGAACATTGCCCAGTGTTTGTCTCTCTTCTCTGTGCTCTGGCCTTAATGCCAAGTGCGGGGGGTAAGTTAAACATAAACGAATAGGCTGTAAAATACAAGCATTTTTTTTACCAGAGTCCACATTTACGTACTTTATTCATTCCTTTCACCTGTCCTGTTAGGTGCCGCCTGTGCCCTCCGTCTTCATCCCTGCAGCTGCTTTCATAGTTTGCCCTTCCCTTCCTCACATTGCTTTCCCAGCCAGCAGGTATTTGGGTCAGAAAACATTCACAAGCATCCAAGCGTACACATAATATTAGCCCCCCCCAAGCTTGGACATGTGCCATTCATCTGACAGCCACTGAATATGTGTGGCCTAATTTCTGACCCAGCACCCAGTACCTCTGGATGGACAGAGATGCCACATCAGTCTGCAGAGTCTGGTGACATGAGAAAAAATCCTCATATTTCAACAACGCTTGTTTATAGAAAAGATACAAACCTAAAATCCAGAATATTTTCATTTGTATAGTCACATATCACATATAGTGTCATATTAGTCATAGAAGATCAGTTCAGTCCCTGGAGTGTGTTTGTGTTGTGTTGCATAACCACTGCGGTTGATGGAGCGTGTGAATTGTGTCTTCCAATGTCTCGTAGACGTTTTTTTCCGGCAGCTGAGAATGCTGGAGATGTGACCCAGGGGAGAGGCCTGCTCACCCAAAGGGACATTGTAAGGGTTTACAGAATTACACAGGGCTAGGATCAGTGCTCTGTAAACCTGTAAAGTAGTCCTGTAGCCTCACCACATCTTGTTGTCATCCTGTTTTAAGCTTATAATATTTTGTAAATAGGACACTGTGATGTCTGTTTATTTGTCCGCCTCTGTTTTTTCCTTGTATGGTGCCATTTTCGTGACAGTTACTCCATCCAAAGAGGTTTAGAGGGCTCATGTTGTGGTGTCTGTTTTGGTGTGTATGTGTGTTCGTGGTTGGGGGTTACATTGGGGTACAGTGAGTGCCGGGGATTAATGAAGCAGAGTGTGAACAGTGCAGCTGTCAACCTTCTGCCTCTGAGCGTGCTCAGATCACAAGAGACCTGCACTTACCATCCAGCCCTTAAAACCCTCATAATCACCTCTAATACTCTTTAATATTTTATATGTGCGTGCGTGTAATTGTGTCAACAGTATGTATGTCTGTGTTTCCATGCATGTCCATGTAAGTGATACACAAACTGTGCATTTATCAGTGTTTGTTCACTTCTTTGACTGACTCTTGTGAGGGAGGTAAAGGGGAAAATAGTTAACTGCTGGGTTTGCATTGTAATTAATTAAAGTGGAACCTGTGTTTGTTGTCACCAGATGTTCTGTGAAAATGGGAAACAACAACACCCTGATGCTGTTTTCTTGCTGTCCAAGATGCTTTCTAGAGAATTATCCTTTTTAAAGTTGATAATTATCCACTATAGTGATCAAAATACGTGTAATCGAAAGACAAAGGTTCATACAACATGTACAGACTCAATTGTTTGTCTTCTTTCTCAGGTGGCAATCAAGTCTATCAGCAAGGAGCGCATCACTGACGACCTGGACCGAATTCACATCCAGAGAGAGATCGAGATCACCTCCTCGCTCAGGCACCCCAACATCATACGCTTCCACGAGGGTAAGTCGGCAAACACAACACACACACACACACACACACACACACACACACACACACCCACATCCCAAATATCATTATGAATTTTTACGTAGTCTCATCACCATAAACACTCACTAGACTCTTGAGTGTTACATGAGACAAAAGTCATGCAGATTCATGCTATTGTGCGGTTGTCATACCACATTAGTCTGAAGTGTTTCCAATAAAGAATAACGCTGGCAATATTCTATATTTTTCAATAATCAACAAATCCCATTTGATAACTCACTTAATTACAATGTCTTGGATGGTAAACCTTTAACAGGTAAGAATCTTGCCGCATGAGTGACCAACAGTGTGCCTGATTCCTGGCTTCCTCTTGGTTTATATAGATTCTGGCGAAAATAAACAGTAAACATTTTAGTACATTAAAAAAAGTAGACTCAAAGACTTTTACCAAGAGAATGACAATTTACAAATGTAATTTCTACGCATGCAGATCTCTTCATCTCTTATTGTTGTACAGTGAAGATTTGAGGCATCCCCTAACACAAACACACATGCATAATGCTGACCTGTAAATGTGTCCTGTGTCCCGTACAGTGTTTGAGAGCCGGGATAAGATTGTGATAGTGATGGAGTACGCCAGCAGGGGTGAGCTGTACGATTACATCCAGGACAGGAGGGGACTACCAGAAACAGAAGCCAGAGGCCTCTTCAGAAAAATCACGTCTGCTGTCCACTACTGCCACAAGGTTTACATACACACAAATATACCGTTGATACATACATACTTTCACTTGCAAATGCACCACTGGAATTCAGTATACATTAGGGAACCACGTGTAGGCAAATGCTGAATTGCTTGTTGCTGTATTCAACTGTGCACAAGCAATTACAGTACTATGAAATCCACCAAATCTTAATCCTATTACTGCAGGAAAAGTTGACTTGAGTTTTCAGAGCTCATTATCCCTTGATTGTTTTTTACAGTCACACACTGACACATTTAACAAACATATTGCCTAAATGAGCTTTCTTCTTCTCTCCACATTACTGTAAGCTCCTGGTAAAGGAACACATTCTTCGTTGTTTTTATTGTTGTGTGCCTCAAGTCAACAGCTGGGCCAGAAAACAGGAATTATCAAGGAAATACCTAAATCCTATTAAAACAGAAGAGCAAAATGGTAGAAGTAAGGCACAGAGCCTTACAGTCAGCTGAGATGGATATGATGGAAATGTTTTTGTTTTCATATCATTCTCTTTTTGGCCATTTGGCTTCTTCATTAATCCCTCACATTAAACTCAGAGATTATCACTCAGCTCCTGTGGCTTTGTAGTAGGCAGGTAGATGGATTTTGTTCTCCTTGTGCCTTCAGATACTGTCCCAAAATAGACATGAATGTTCCGGCATGAATGAAGTATTGAATGTGCCTCTGAGGTATGCAAGGCACATGGATGGATTTATTGAGGCTTTAAGAGAAGAATGAAAATAATTCAGGGAGTCATTGGCTACTTTTCCTTTTCTTTTTTGCTCTTCTCCAAATCAGTTCATAGAAGTTTAAAAATAGCAATAATAATAACTTGGTTAACTACATAGATTCCATTCTTCTGCATTTCTTTCTCCTTGTCTCTGCCTTGCATACACACACATACACACACAGGCTTAGATACTGTACATACTGTGCGGAAAACATTGTCTATGGTCATGGGGCATTTCCTCCACTTAATTGCTCGGAAGAGGATGTAATTAAAGAAAGGAGGCTATTCTGGCTCATTAGCATGTGGCTTTAAGAGAAACTGACAGCAATGTCACAGTTACCCATAGTGGCCTTGTCTCTTTTTATGATTCATTACCTATTCAATGTCAGGGAGACACAAGTGATCCTACAACAGACTTTTCCTCCCATTGAAGCTCCAGTGTACTCTGGCTCTTACTCTCTCATTGGCTCCCAGGTGCTTAATGCCATCAGGGGATCAAATCGCATCTCATCAGACAAATTAACCCAAACAAAAGACTTCCTCAGGCCTCATGACCCTGCAACACAAGGCCCATGTTGAATGTTATTGCTTGTAAAATTAAAAATGAGACACAACCGGCTGGGTTTATATTATAAACCTCAGAAGTTTCAATCTTATGTTTGCTTGCAGAGAGAAAACATGTGACTGTAAACAGGGAGGGAGGAGCAGTGCAGGACCTCATGTGTCTCTGCTCTCTTGCAGAACGGCGTTGTGCATCGAGACCTCAAGCTGGAGAACATCCTTTTAGATCAAGATTTGAATGTAAAGGTAAGATCGATAAAACATACACAAACTGAGCTTTTATATCACTTTTCAACAAAGAAATGTGATCATGCATGTTGTGGAAAATGAATGGAAAGAGTTTCCTTCCAAAAATCAGGTATTTATCGTTGGATAAAAAGTCCTCTGACAAAAGTATTGTTGGCCTGAGAGTTAAATACATCATGGGTTATTATGAATCATCTAAAAGACCCCTGATTGCAATTTTGTTTTGGAAAAATAAAAGGCATACAACTTAATGACACACTTTTCAGGAGGCAATCTTTTTCCACTGCTGCTGTATTTAGCATGCTGGACTAAAGCTACACGTAGTGCAGCCGGTAATGGATTATCTTGCCAGCCCAAACATAAAATGCAACCAAAGTGCACATTCAGAACACAATTTGGAGCACTTTCTGCCCATAGTCATTTTAATGTATTGTTAAGCCATGCACACTGAACCAGCACAGACATACTGCCAGGTCTTATAAAAGAACCCAGGGGTTATTTTTTGCCTTATTTGGGTATTCCTTTCCTTATATGGGAGCTGAGCACGGCAAAAGGGGAATGCAGGGAATCGCGCCAATTGGAG
Organism: Nannoperca obscura; assembly: GCA_036024295.1. Lineage (NCBI taxonomy): Eukaryota > Metazoa > Chordata > Actinopteri > Centrarchiformes > Percichthyidae > Nannoperca > Nannoperca obscura. The sequence continues at coordinate 14,091 of JAVQJL010085219.1, forward strand.
GGTTTTAATATAAGTACACTCTGTCTGTCCGTCAAAAGAAAACACTACGTGCAGACCTTTCAGCAGTTCTTCATTCATTGCAAAGCTCAAGCTCACTACGTCGGCCTCTGTGCAAGGCATGTGCGTGTTATGTCTGCACAATAGCTGCTTAATGGCATGTTTAGAAGGTGGGCAAAGCCAGACATGTTAGGTAAAATGCTGGGTCTTGGTGAAGATTAAAGTAAAAGATTATAATTTAACAATATATTACTTCTAAATAGTCCTTTAATGGTTGTCTTTGATTATTTTCAGTTCAGAAGTGGCAGAAATCTGCTCAGATCGGCTCAGTGACTTGTTTTTCAGTTTGAGTGTTTTGGAAATGTTTGCTTAATGTATTCTTGAACTATTTTTACTATTTTAGAAGTTGTAACATACAAGGTCTCCCAGGAAGACTTGAACAAGGGATTTTGTGGTTAATGGTTCATATCTTAACCTCTAAACCACCTGACACTCCATTTGTGTTTCTTACTTTATGTTTAAGTTTGTGGTTTCAATAAGCAAACAAATAAGCCAATCACACAGTTGCAAAGTCAATAATATGTCAGCGCATCAGTTAATCCCTAACTCATATTCAAAGGAACACATACTGAAATGATTATTTACTTTTATAAAGCCAAACACACAAATTTCACTTTCTTCTCACATGATATTGTCACAAGAACTGGCTGCCAGCTACTGTGGAACATTTACCAGTCTTCTGTTTCAGTCCATGTGTAAGAGAGGCGCTGGCTTCTCACAACGGTCCATGTAATTCCCAGGCACATGTACAGGAGTCGTTTGTATGTTTAGAAGAAAGAATGTGCCTTACACAAGCATGTAACAGTGAGGAATGTATTTTCTAAAGCACTGGGATGAGTACAGGAGCCTCACATAGATGTATCTCTGGTGGCGAAAGAGAATTTACACCACAGGACGTACACACACGAACACACAGTAGCTTGTAGAAAGTAAAGCTGTATAAACTGCACAACTCACATGCTCAGTCTGACACATTATTATTGTCACTGTATAAATAATATCAACTCTTGTACACAAAGTGTCATCTTCCGTCTGTGAGGTCTCTGTTTCCCTGAACCTCTGGTCCACGGAAATTAAGCTGTCACGGTGAATATTTTTAACACCAGAGGAGCTGATAGTCGGCCGGTGCTCATGTTAATAATCTCTTCAGATAGTGAGGAGCCTCTGTATGTCTGCGTATGGCTCTCACAGCCTCGAGTGAGTGATTGTTCCATTACATGAGTGTAAGCAGCCTGATGTTTTTGGCCCTCCTCTTTTTCCTCAATCACACTTACATTGGCAAAAAGTCAGCATGCCTATTTTGGGCTCCTTTAAAAGGAATTGAATTATAGTGTTTTTGCCACATGGGTGAGAGCCTGCAGTGCACACTCACTGAAAAGGAATCTGGATTGTGTGAGGATAAGCATGTTAAAGTGAACGAGGGAGTGAAATTTATAAAGGGTCCAGTGGTGACAGATTGGTCAATATGTCATTAGGTTAAAGCATTCCGTGTTGGACCCAAGCAGACAAAGTCTGAACTGGGCCCATTTTTAGCATCTCTTTCGGTCACTTATTTGTCTAGTTTCCACTCTGGGGATTAATAGTTAGTTAATAATCTAGTCTTAAACTAATCAAAATGTATCATTGTATGTTCTCTCTTTCTCTGACTCTGCAGCTGGCTGACTTCGGCCTTTCCAATCATTTCCAGAGAGGCACTCTACTGCAAACCTACTGTGGAAGTCCGCTCTATGCTGCCCCAGAGATAGTGAAGGGACTGCCCTACCAGGGGCCAGAGGTGAGTCAACACACAATGCACCAAAACCAACAAAAACAGTAAAGTTGTGGGCCCTAAATCCAAAACAATGAGCTGAAAGACGGTAAAGCACTTGGTAGAGCTGAGTGGAAACACTACAAGTGATACGTTTTGCATTACACGTAGTTATTTGGTCCATTTTTTAAAGCACAGCTTTTGTTTTGCATATGCTGCAGATGAACCAAAGTAAATTAATCTGGCAAAACTTAATTTTCTAAATCTCAAATATGGGATTTTTTATACAGCTGATTGTTTTAGACTCCTATTGTATTGTTTGTATTAAACCAAACCCTGAATTTTCTGAGTTATGTGCATGGCATGTTCTTTATTATGTGTGTTTCTGTATGTTAGGTGGACTGCTGGGCGCTGGGGGTGTTGCTGTATGCTCTGGTGTACAGCAGCATGCCATTTGATGGGGCCAGTCAGGCCACACTCACAGAGCAGATCAGCCAAGGTCGCTACCGCAGACCCAACCCCCCCTCAGGTAAATCTTTACAGTGTCTATGTCGCCATCAACATTATATGCACATTTCTATTCACTATAGTGTCCAAAGTGATTGCTTTGTGTGCTGTTCTTATGAGTATTCTGTTAACATCATTGTTTTAGTTTTAGCAGTCTGGCTGCTATAATTAACTGTTGACTCTGTTCCCTCCAGATGCTTGTGCTCTTATCGACTGGCTGTTGACAGTGCGTGTGGACGAGAGGGCTACGATAGAGGACGTGGCCAACCACTGGTGGGTGAACTGGGGTTTTGAAGAGAGTGTGTGTGACTGCCCTTCGTCTCCACACCAAGAGTGCCCCTCCCCCCTGCTGGCTCGCTACATCGACTGGCAGAATCGGGTTGCCGCTACCAGCAACATGAGTGTTGACCCAGGGTGCATCTCCTCAGACTCCTCCTGTCCACCGCAGCTCTCTCCCAACCCCTTTTACTTCAGCTTACCTCTGAGGAGTGACCGTGCAGCAGGAGGAGGAGGAGGAGGAGGAAGAGTACGCGGAGGATTGTCAAACCTCAGAAAGTCACGCAAGGAGAATGCAATTCCCCAGACTACACTGGGAGCTTGTGGTGGCGTTTGTGCAACAGCTGCCTCCTCTGCTGCGATTTCCTCCACTTCCACTGTTGAAAGAAAGAAACCCAAAGGTATTCTGAAACCCCAGAGGAGTTTTGACTCTCTTTCTCTCTTTCACAGCCCTCCTAAAGAAAACTCTCCCTCCCAACCGTTTAACTCTGCTCCCCAGCCTTATCGAACACATACACTTGCCCACACACATGCTGATGTCCTGTCCACCAGCCTGTTGCCTCCCTCTACATTCAGCCAGCCATCATCCAAAATGCCCAAGAAGGGGATACTAAAGAACTTGTATGGAGGGGAGTCAGGTTATGGCTCATCGTCAGAAAGAAGGATCTCTGGAGCGGGAGTAAAAGAGAGTGATGCAGGTGATTTGTGCTCCCACAAACAGCACACTTGCCTCCCAGCGGCAGAAGACAGCCCCACCCTGCGCACAGAGGCAGTAAGAAGAAGGAAAGGTATTCTGAAACGCAACGGCAAGTTCTCTCGCAGTCTGGATCTTCCCGACGACCACCACGCGTCTCCCTCTTCAGCCCCCATGATATTCCCAGAGGCTCTGCAGCAGCTCCTTCAGGCCACTGGGAGCGGCGAGGGGCGCCGCAGCCGCCCCTCCAGTGTGGTGAGCGAGGATAGCCTCTTCTCCTCCGATTCCTTTGACCTACTAGACCTCAGCGCTCAATCACGTCGCAGGATTTTCTCCCGGGGGAGCCATCACAGCGCCTGCAGCTCTGAGGAGAACCTGGAGCAGCTGAGAGCTGAGGCAGACATGTTTGGTGGAGACGGAGAACAACAGAAAGAAATGCTAACATAAGCCTTAGGATGGAGACATCAGTGGGGAGAAACATTGTGTTGAATGCCAGTTCACTTTTCTATGATAATCAGTGCCTGCCATCTTGAAAACACTCTGGAAAGGTCTCGAGTATGTGGACTCTACTGTGCATTGTACTGTCAATGTAAAGCACCATTTCGTGGCATATTTGTCTGTATTGAATGATGAAGTAAACGGTATTCATTGACATTGAAATTGTATTCTGAATGCGAGGCAGTACAGAGAGTGACTAGACACTAAGTGAAACCTAAAGAGGATACAGTGTCTGCTAAATTGCAGAGATGGGACCTGAATGTGGCAGAATGGACAGTGCATTCAATGAACTCACTCTGACCTCACTGGCACAGTATCCTGTCGGTATCCTCCTCCAGATTTCTGTTCAGATGAGCCTTGGAAATCTGAGTTGGGATGCTGTAATCTGTTAAAGTTAACACTGCAGGTTTTTGGAACTAATGACACGTATAACCGAGTGCCATCTTGGATATGTGAGTCCATGTATCAGTATTTTAGTAGTGACAATAAATCAACAAGACAACAAGTGCGTTTCCCTCCACCTGCTTTTTAAAACATCAGATCTCTGTGGACCTCCTCTCTCTCTCTCTCTCTCTCTCTCTCTCTCTCTCTCTCTGTCAGTGTAATGTTCCTCAAATCAATACATGAAACAAAAAAACACTCTTGTGGCACCCTGTTCTTCTGCAATAGTTTTAAAGGCAGAAGGAGAGTTAATGGTAGTGAATGGAAATGCACATTAATTCACATTTTCTTTTGGTGATTTTCTGGAAATTTGGATCAAACATGTGCTACATTTGGATGGAAACAGTTCTATTATGAGGGTAAATTCTGCTAAACCTAATGATACTTAAACACTTTTGATAAATGGTTTATAGCTCATTTAAATGTAGTTGTAAGCAATAATTGTGACATTTTAAAGTGTGTAGCGATGTACACTCAACGTCAACAAATATAACTTCAATAAAGACATATTTTTATATTATTACAATAACTGTGTTTTACAATATTGTGATTCATTATCTGTTCATATACCAGCCTCCACTTCTGGGTGTCCACAGGAGGAGTTATAGTTGTTGACAAAATGCATTCATTAATTATTATATCCTCTTTCAACTACAATACAGTCTTATAAACCATTCATTAAATGTGTATACTGCCTATACATGCCATATAGGGGGAGTTAAAGTACTCTGTTACCTATTACATCATATGTTATTGACTATATTTGTATAACGCCATCATGTACTGTGCACATTTTGCTCCTTTGCACCAACAGACACAGTGTGAATAGCAGATGAATCACCTTGCTTTTGACCGTGACACCACAAATGCTGCTGTGGAAATAAGTTAAATAAGTATGCAGTAATGCAGTTTTAAATCTGTAATTTTCATACTGTGAGAAAATAATTATTAAATTTGTTCAAGCATTTCCTACTTTTGTTGTTGTTGTTTTTGTTTGTTTTTATGAAAAAATGTAATAAATGTGAACCTAAATACTTTCCAGTTGTTTTTCAGGTGAGACAATAAGAAAAACAGCCGGAGATGAGAGATGAAATGAGCACAAACTGCTCTAAAACAAGTAAAATATTATGAAACACAGTTGCACCATCAAAAGTGACAATTTTAAGACAAATAACCCTTTTATTCAAAAATATTACGTCTATAGTTAAGGACCCTTTCTCCTTTTGGCCCTGAGCAGGACACAATGCAGAGAATTCAAGGAACGTTGTTTATGAGAGACCAAAAGCTATCTATTTCATTAACTTCCAGTGTCCTGTGTCTCCATAAACACAGAGCTCGATTTACCTCGCAGGCTGTTTTCATTGTGGTTCATGTACTTAAATAAGAATGTATTTGAAAGACGAAAACACTCAGCACAAGAGGCCAGATAAGGCTTTAGTGAAAATATTTAAATACTGTTTGAGTCCTGTTGTAGTTTGAGGATAAATGTGCTTTTGAAATCTAGAAATGTCACTTCACTTCAGGTTAAGTTGACATTTTATTTGATCATGTTGTATCAAGAGAAGGATTAATATGTGCACAGCTACACGTTGGGGAAAAGTAAGCAATGAGGTACTGAGTATGACCATGCATGCTTTCCATTTGTTTCCTTTATTGGCTTTCACAAAATACTTTTCTAAACACAGAATGCATTTTGCAGATCTCTCCTCTGTCTAATGGAGAGAGCCCATCATCGCTGTCAGGTAAAAACCTCATATCTCTCTGTCTCTCTATTGAAGGATTACATTTTCTTCTATGGATTGACAAAACTGTACAACCTCTTAGGCTCATGAAATCCCATCCGAAGTTATTAGATGTTGTCAAAAATCTATGCGTTCCTTATTTTCTGAAAAGCTGCCCTTTTGGACATACAAGTTTTCACAGCGTTGAGATGAAACAAAGCAAAGCTCACCAGCAGTCTTGTTTAGATGTGTGGACGTCTGGTATGGCTGACATAAACACAGAGCTTACTTTATACCACCCACTTGCATGGTTTGAACACATTTAACTGTTTCTCCTGTCTGATGGCGACAGGTCAAAACAGTTGTTATCTCCTTCAGTCATGCAGGGACCATCCCGTTACTTATCAGCTGCCATTAAACCATGTTTAGCTAATAAATACACTGCATGCACACAGAAAATTTGTAAATGTGATGCAGTTTATGGTGTCTCTGTCCAAAGCATTTTCTGTGCTACCTCATCTTTACTTAACAGATTGATTTAAGCACAGAATCAATGTAGTAAATTGTAATGATTGAGAAAGATATTAAATTGCTCTATTTGACGTATTATTCTCTGCAAAGGACAAATTAGGGCTACTAGGCAAAGATAACTTTTACCCAAAATAAAAGTAATATTAAAAAACCAAATGAAGCAACAATCTTAATCAGTTTTGTCACTAAAATCAAAATAACCTGAAAATCGGTGGAAAATGCGTCATTATTAATAACACAGGTTTGACTGACCAGTGAATATTAAAATGTTTTCAATTACAGCTCCTGTCTTCAAGATGGCTTTTTCTCTCATTAATTTTTTTCCCTTTGACCCCTTAAAATGAAATAATGTCTACTTGTAACATCAAGTCACATATTGCATGTGTTTACCAGCTGTGATTGTGATTTGTTTTCCCCCCTTGTTTCATTCAGATCATTTTCATTGGTAAAAGTATCCAGAAATCCCCAAGAGGAAAACAATGATATCATGAAAATAAGTGGTTTAGGCTCAAAGAGAAATTATCAAATATTTAAAAAATATAAAAAAAAAAAAAATAAATGATCTGCCCTCAGTCAGGTAATACATCTGAATACTATTTTTCAATCACTGATGGAAAGACATTGCTCTGTAAATGAATCCTATAGAGTGTATCTAGACGCTTATTACTTCTCCCTTTAACACATTTTTGTGTTAAAGGGAGATGTTATAAGACTATGGTGCATCCTGTCAATCACATTGACAATTTCCCTAAACACCATGGACTTAGTGGCCAAGGATTTTAAAGATGATGAAATATTCCAAATATCTGCAGTGATTAAAAATGCTAACCGGGGGAGAAAGGGTTCACAGCTAAGTCTTGCAATCCAAGAGGCTTTTGTTTCTGTTCCCTCACGTGTGGATAAAAGTACCGTAGAGTGAACAAAAGCAGCCCGGCTTTACTAGTTTTAGTCTGATTACTTATGGAGCCTGAACAGTGACATTTGGCATTGAAAAGAAAATGTGGCTTTGAAAACAAAACCTGAATTTGATATTTGAGGGGTTTGAAGGGAGGGGCAAGGAGAGCGTGATTTCCTATTCCAGAGTTCCTGGTGAACTCACGGAGTTCATCGCTGTAGGTTTGCTGTGATGCTAGAGGCTTCTGAACGGACGAGAGGACGCTTGGTTCAGGAACAGTGAAGAGTGACGATCTCTCATTAGTATGTAGATTATACATCAGTCACGCTCTCCTTGCCCTGGCCCTCAAACCCCTCTCTCCACGCCAAAAAATGAAAGTGAAAATAATCAAAAAAAGAGTGACATGAAGAAAATATCTGAACATTCTTATTAAAAAATAACATCAGAATGTATGGATGTATGGATTTTTTTGCTGGAAAATGTACTTAATTAAAAGTACTGATCGTAACTTTTTCAAGAACCATTTAAAAAGCAGGTCTTAAAAAATCTGTATACCGCTGGTTAGTTTCAAACTCTAGAAAATCATCAACTTTATGTTCTCATGTTTTGCATGTCAAACCTTTTGCTGTAAAGTAAGTGGCCATGTATCCAGTTGCTATGTAGCGGTCTTCCGTTAAGTTTTTGTTTTTGAGTTTCTGCTGCCTACTCTGTCTGCATTCGGGTCCTTTCCCTGCTGCCAGCATTTCCCTTCGTAATAAATACATAACTTCTAGAGCTAGGCTCATCTTTTATCTTAAGATTTTAGTCAAATGTATTGCTGCAGCCAAAATCATCCAACTACCAATGATATTAGCAGAGGTGTTCAACCTCCTTTGTTTAGATACATATACTTCTGGATACGCATCATAGAAAGGTTGGACAACTTCATCATCATAGGTAGAGAAAGTCTTTGACAAGACTGAAGTCCCCAGGTTACCTCTTATGGTCTTCATTTCTGATTCTGACATTTCCATCCAGCTTCAGCACAAAAGTTATTACAAAAGAGAATGGAGCACTTAATCGAGCTTATGGTGCAGTAGAGCACGTTTTATTTGATCAGTTCCTTTGAGCAAACTGAATTCTAAATAATTGAATGACAGTGTCATCTTGTGGCCATTTGGTGTAGTTGGCCAAAACTGCCCCATGTATAGTGTAAACTAGATACAAAAGTTTACATTTCATTATATTCAAGTGTGTCAGCATGATTCATAAATCAATGTAAACAGTGTGTTACAAAGAGAAGAATACTATCAGAACTTTAACGTGCATCAGTGTTTCAGATGTTTAACATCCCAAGTTAAACCTGAAGTTATCTCGCTAACCCCAAATTCACTTCATAGTACAGTTCTTGGTTGAGGGAATGGGAAACACATGGAGATACTAGATTGGATAATGACCTATACTGTGTCACAGTTGGCTGTTCAAGGCAGCAGAGAAAGGACCCAAGAGCAGATTGAGGAAGCTCCAGCAGGACAATGGTTTATTTAACAAAAACAAATAGACTTACAGACAGGTGAGCAGGTAAAAAAGGGAAGGAGGTCAGGGAACACAGACATAGAACTCAAAAAGAGCTGACAATGGACCAACAGAGAACAAAGGGAAGGGACCAGTATATATAGGGAAGTAAACGACGAGGGAAACAGAAACAGTTGAAAACAATCGAGGTATACAGGTGGGAAACTGAAACAAAGACAAGACACCAGAGACAAACGGGAAGTTTCAAAATACAACTGGAAAACACAAAAACCAACAAAAAGGATACTGGAGGTGATGCAACACTGTTGGGTACATTGGTAGATGTTCCTCCCATCAGTCACCTTCATAAATAGTTGGAATAGTGTGAAACCATTGGCAGGAACATAGGAATATAGGTTTAGTGGCTGAGAGGTATAGCTGTATGCTTATCAACCAAGCGGTCATGGGTTTGACCCCAGACTCCCCGGATCACCTCCTCAGTTGTAAGTCACTTTGGATGAAAGCGTCTGCTAAATGTAATGTAATATGTATTGCGCACTTACAATACAAAAAAAACAGGGACCCACTGATAAAAACATTGCTCCACAACGCTCCCAGTGGTCAACAGCTTCCCAGGGTACCTTTAAGTAAAGGTAGCATTACAACAAGTTTCTGTTTCACTTCTCTTGGGTTGGGCTACTTGGTTTTAATGTCAGTGTCATTAATTAAAGGGTGCATGTGCGTGATGGCATGTGGCTCTTTAAAAAGGATTGCAGTATGAAATGAGGAAAGAATAGTTCAGTAATCACAATGTTTTTGACTGTTTTGTTTTATAAATAGACAAGGTGTGTCTAATTGTTGCTCTGTTTTGTCTTGGGTGTTTAATGAGAAATACCAAAACGTTAAACACATAATCCAGGCTG
>JAVQJL010085247.1:0-16336 GCA_036024295.1 Nannoperca obscura
TAATTGGCATTAAAGGCACCGCACTAAGCTGGTTTAAATCTTATTTATCAGATCGATATCAGTTCGTACACGTTAATGATGAATCCTCGAGGTTTCTACCTGTTAAAAAGGAGTTTTTCTTTGCCATTGTCGCCTAGTGCTGCTCATGGTGGGAATGCTGGGTCTTTGTAAATATAAAAGTTGGTCTCGACATGCTCTATATGAAAAAGTGCCTTGAGATAACTTTATGATATGGCGCTATATAAATAAAATTGAATTGAATTTAAATATCTTGAGTCACAGCCAGCATCTAGCTCCCACCCCTCCGAGGAGCTGCAGGGTCACTCAACATCCTGAACATCTTCTGCAACTAGACAGAGAAACAGGAGGGGCGACGGCACACAATTGTGGATACGCTCACAAAACAAAAGGAAGGATGTAGAATTTTATTGGATTTGTACTCTTTTACAGTATTTGCAGTGTAGGCGCACACCTTTTGTTTTATAATGTTATTGCTTTGTAGAAAAATGTTGCTTCAACTGCAAATGAATGCTGTCACCACAAATCATTACATGTTTTTACTTTACCTCCTGAGCCCAGAGTATTCAAAATATGAAAATATCAGAGCTGTTAAAAAGGACAGTGTTTTACTGTATAACTCAATACTTCACAAACAAAACATAAGAGAAAATAAAATAATGAAAAGAACATTTACATGAAGCCTACAGGCACACTTCATCTGAAATTACAAATCAAATACTAATTAAATTTTTTTTACTTTAATTGCTGTACATGTTGGGTGATATGTTCAGACAATAAATAAAGGATGCAGGAACACCATGGCTTATTTCCGCTATATTTCTTTCACATGGCTCTTTTCTTCTGGTGTCTACAAATGATCATTTTCTAGAAACACATGGTTTGTAACTCTTTAATACAACATATGCAGCTCCAGTATGTTGCGTGACAAAAAGGACATTCAATTAAAAAAAGACTAAATTTTCACATTTCTGTAATAGCAGTGTATTTCTTTCCAACAGCTGTTTCATTGCCTCCGTGTGTCAGCAAAGCATTCACAACAGTTGCACAGCAATACAGCGACTTCACTGGATTCCACAATATAACTGGTAATAGTTTGCACATCAGAGAATTAGGAAGCTTGTAAGATGGTGTTTTCAAAGGATGGACTACATGGACGGAAGCATTGAATCACATTTTTAAAGTATCAGGAAATTAATAATATATATCACGATGTTTTCCATGTACATGTTGCATGTTGAATGCATTTGAAGATGAGGATCCTAAAAGCCAGACATACAGATTTTAGTAATGCTTCAGTTGGAGCCAATTTGGACCAAATCAAGTTGTGATGCAGTTACTAAAATATAAGGGTGTGTTCACAAAGCTTTTATTTTTTATCATTATATGAATATGCATATAAAGCGAAAGGTATTATGAAGTGTTCAAAATGCTCTTTAAACTTAGAGTTTGACATTTTCAGAAAGAGTTGTATTTCTTGTTGAGAGTTAGATGAGCAGATAAGGCTCATGTTCATAAATGAATGTGTCCTGTGGAGTTTCCTTATAAACCAACAAGTTACTCACCAAAATGTGTATATGTGTATCTTTGAGTTCTAACAAATGTGTTGAATGTATTTCCTTCCTCAGACTTTTCAAGTATTTTACATTGTGCATTGTTTGTTTACAGCCATGTTTGCTAGCCTGTTGTCTTCTTCTTCACTGCCTTTGTTGGTGCATTGCTGCATTTTGCGGTCTTAATTACATTTTCAATTCAATCGTATAAATATAGCGCCATTAAATAACTAAGTTATCTGAGGGCACTCTTTTGCATGGAGCAGGTTGAGACCAACTCCCACACATACAAAGACCCAACATTCCCACCATGAGCAGAACTAGGAGACAATGGCAAAGAAAAACTCCCTTTTACTGCCACCTGTCACCCTCATGCCCGAAATATGTGATACTAGAGGTCAAAACTCAACAGGGAACCTTTAACTATGAAGCTATAGCTGGAAGTGTTTGATCTTATCTTAAAAAAAGCACAATAATAGAATGCAGGGGGGAAATCAATATCAATATATCATATATATCATCATATCATACATCTGAACTTTGGAGACCAGCTTGCTAAACTAAGCTAAGCTAATTAACCTGCTAGCTCTAGCGGCATAATTAGCAGACAGACATTCGATATTTTTCTGATCTAACTCTCAGCAAGGAAGTAAATGAACGTGTTTCCTAAATATGTCAAACTATTCCATTACAATGCTCAGTTCATTTGGTCATAATAGGGTTATAGGGTAACCCTAACCCTAACAGGGTGCTGTGTTTCTCTCAACAACAGTTGTTGAGCTAAACTAAAACTAAAACATCCTTCAAAGTTTGAACACAGCACAGTACTGTGCTACCATGTGACTCATCAAAACCTCATACAACCTATTACTGTATGTCACAGGCAAATGGACGCCATTACTTCTACTTCTGTCCACATTGGGTTTTTTTACAATTTAACAACCACGTCTAAATTCAGTTTCAGAGCCTTCTCCTTGTTACTAAGAATACATTTCCGGTGGAGAAATACTAAATCATTTATTTATTGGCCTAAATGTAGTAGTAGTAACACAAGTGAAACTTGACTTGAATGCTTTAAGGGAATCGTACTGAAGATTGTACTGAAGCACTCTGAATGAGTTTCCACCATGTGGCTTTATAGAGAACCTGATGACAGAGACGGGACAGATTCTGTCTTTGGATACGTTCAAAACATGCAACATTTAAGATGTCTTGTTAAGTTTTAGCCTGAGCAAACTTTCCATTTCTGTTATAGCTGACAGCGTCTCCTTCTGTAGCTACGAGTGGGCGGTCAGAAGCACGGCAGGAGACATCACTTTAATTCCCAGAGGCACTAACAAGAACACTCAATCAATAGAACACTTTTCAAAGCTGCATATACGTACAGTATGTCTTCAATGCAGTCAACACCTGAGATACAGAGCATAAATTCTTGCATGCTGTTAAAAGGGATGATCCTCTTTTTTGATATTTTTAATATTCTAACATATGAAATAAGGTTTTATAAATAAATAGAAATGCAACTGGAAGACTTTTCTGAAAATATGATTATTTACAGCTACTCTGAACCTTTGAAGAAAATTTAACAAACGCACAAAAAAATGTGCTGGACCGTAATCAAGAAGCAACTGTTTGATTGTCAATAGTGCAGGTTGTGCTGTTATAGTTACTACTGTTACATTTGTATTCACACCACATTAACTGTAGAAGACACTGCTGTTCTGGATGTGCTACATGTGGCGCCAAAATAGAGACAACATGTGGGACCACCTTCTGTGGGTAGCATCAGGAAAGTCCCTGATGAAGACTTGAAGCCAGTGCTGATATGTTTTCCATCAGCCACCAAAGCAGGGCAAGCCGGACAAAAGACAGCATCTCTTTTGACACAATCACTATCATCTGTTTTTATCCTAATCAGGAGCGCTGTGGTTGTACTTACTCACATGTAGGACAGAGTGGAACTGCTGCTGGGATCTGTGCAGGAGAGCACTACTTTATAGTAGATACAATTGTCAACAGTCTCATTGCATTTTGTGAAACAATGCAAACATTTAATTACTGTCCCTCTAGTATGTCAAGAGTGGACCAGAAATGTACCGTCAACTGCCCCTTTGTTACGCAGCTAGAAGTCTATGGCCACTCTAGCAACCTATTGAGGCTGTAACGTGCATTACACACCAGAAAATAACCTTTCTGTGAAAGCTTACATATTGAATGCTAAGATTTAGCATGTGAGCTATGTTAGAATTAAGCTCTGAGTACAGATGAGCCATGCAACATTTTTTATGTTTGCCTGATGAAATGCTAATATCACTTGCTAAACCCAATGCAAAAACTAGTGTAGTTACATGGTAATGCTTATTTTAGCATGTTACAATGTGTACATTTTGTATGTTAGCATACTAAAGTAACATTGCCATGAGTCACACTGCTAAAAATGTCAGTTTTAATGTGTGTTTGTCACACTCAAAGACATTTTTTCTACTTAGTATTTAAAAAATAATGTGCATAGCATGAACACTACTTTTTCTGTGAAAAATATATTTACTGCAGAGTTAAAAATAAAACCTTTTAGTTAGACGAGCTGAAACTAAAGGTTGCTAAAATACCCAACTTCCACACTTTAGCTTTCTATGGCATGTGGTAAAAAAAGGTTTTCTGTTATTTTTGGAGACAGTGATGACACATAATAACGCTGGACTTCAGTGAGAGCTCTTCCACACAGTGCAGCTAACACCCAAACTAATGTCTTCCTTAATCCTGCAAAAAAACAATACAATGAAATTTGAGCGTGGACGATCATTGTTGATACCAGCCTCAGGGGGATGAAGTCAGTTCACCAACCATTTACTGGCTGGGACTCGGCTCCTTGTCTTCAGGCACAAAGTGTCTTCAACCGTCACCGCTAAGCCACCAGCTGCGTAAAGAGGCTGAAAAGAGAATGGTTCCAGCACTTTGGTGGGAACAGGTCTGAAACGTGTTACTAAAGTCTGTGGGAGTACAGTATGATCAGGCTGGGCGGAGTTGGCATCAGAGAGATGTCATTCTTGCAGAAGTGTCTCCCTCCAGTCAAAGCTGTGATTTGGTCCATGTGTGAGGGGGAGAATGGGAGGGTCCACTAACTGCCACATCCCAGTGTCTCCCTGCTCTTCACAGGAGCAGAAGCCCAGGTATGGGATCTAAGGACCAAGCAGAGGGATTAACAGTGAGTTTATTATTAGAAAATCATGGAAATGACACATTCACCTGTGTACCTGAATCACTATAAAACTGTCAAAGTAGTTTTACCTCCTAGAGTAATAATTGTCTGTGTCTAAGTCTGTGTTACTTAGTGTTTATGGGATGGATTGGGGTTTTGTGAATTGATTCTGTCAGGGTGGAACAGCCTGGTCTATTGGTGAAAAACACAATAACTGCTACTACTATTCCTAAAATGACAGTAATAATGATAATACATACATATGTAGGTAGTAATTATATGGAGATATATTAAAGCAGGTGGATCATAAAAAAAAGAATGCAACAATGAAATAGAGTGAATAATCAAATGCAACATACTGAAGTCCATGTAACAAGGAACAAATCTTACTCTTGGTAAAAAGCTTCATAGATACTGTTGATGGTGTTGAAGCCAAAAGCAGGCAAATAGCTGCTGTGTTTTATTGATCTCAGTACATCAAAACAGACAGCATGCTAGCTAATGAAAAGCAACAGGTTGCTGTGTCTGGTGGAGGACAGCCAGCCTATTACTGAAAGCACTCTGTTTTCATGACAAAATGAGTTCTTTAGCTTTTCTCTGTAATATGTTTTTAATTAAAACTTAAAATAGTATTGGATCCAACAAATATGGAATATTTAACATGACTAAATAAAAACAAATCAATCAAAGAACTAAAGTGAAATACATGACTGTCTGATAGGGCTGTGATCAGCCCATGGTCATGCCTCCAAAATGTGATTGGACAGTTCATTTCTTTTCATTTTGGCTTGATGCATTTCCATTTAAAAAAAGAAAAAGCTGCCTGTCACCTCCTCATGAAAAGTAATGAAAGAGCTTTGCATTTAGTATTGGTATTTTCTTTGTTGCTATTTGATCTTAATGTGGCATGGAAATCCAATGAATTCAGTTATAAGAGACAAAAAGCTAAATAAATAATCTTTTAATATTTGTTTTCATTTAATTATGATAGTAAATGTATTCAGAAAAAGAAAATACATGTATGTAACATAATACGTGTACTGTATTTCACTTTATTATCATTTCAGCATTTTAAATATTCCATAGACACATTGTCTTAATAAAAAAAGAAAAAAAACTTGTTTGTAGGCAGACAAACACTAAAACTTTACTGACCTGAGCAAAAACTTGCTAACCCAGTTTCCTACTAATAAGCAACGCTACAAAGATCTCAGTCGTCTCATTGTTTACCATTCAGGTCAGAGTGGTCAAACGGAATAAGTTGGAGTTTGAGACTAAATGTGATTATGTGCTTACATTTACCAAAGAAACAAAGGTTTGCTCAGTTTGCTCAGATAGATAGATAGATAGATAGACTTTATTAATCCCCAAGGGGAAATTGTAGCAGATGTAAAAAGGAACAATAAATAGATTTAAAAGAATCATAAAAACATAAAATAAATCACAAAATATATAAACCCTGGCATGTAGTATAACGTTAATGTTGTAGCACATTAATTCAGACTTATGTACCATAATGCAAAATTATGTTTTTTCCCCTTTTAGCTGACAAATAAAAATAATTTTTGTGTGCAAATTTTCCATTTAGAATGTCAGTCTACTAGTCGAACAAAATAAATATTTTTGGAAGACCTGAACAACTTGGTTGGAGTTTTATTTTATTTTTTTAAATTTTTTTTTAAATTTTATTTATGCATGGACTCTTTTTTTGCACATCAAGCCACAATGGGTGTGGAGAGAGGAACTGAGGTTGGAAGTAATGATGGATGGAGAGAAAAGTAAGATGTGCAAAGGGAAAAAAAATTGTTGGACCACTTAATAAAAAAAAGGTTTGCAGTGATCAGACCTTTCGGACTACTTGGATGAAGTCCTTGGCGCTCTGTGGGCTGCGGCCCTGCAGCTGCCTTGTGCAGGCCTCTAAGGAAGAAGCGTGGGCTACAATAAGCACGTTGTTTCCTACACAGAGTGGAAACACAGGAAGGAGGCAACATCAGCAGTGGACAAACACATGAGCATGTAAAACAATAAAGTAAAAGTTCACTTCCAGATGCTCCAGGAGCTCTGCTCTTACCAGTGTTTTTGCTGTCTGATAGGATGTCTTTGGTCACTTGGTAGCTCCGGCTCATGTAGGTCTCATAAGGTTCAGACACTGTGAGCTTGCTGACTGGGATCAGAGGTCTGTGTGGAGACAAACACCAAGTATTAGAAAACCAGTGGCACATATGAGAACTGTGTTGTAGTTGTTTTAAAAAATGTATAAAATAAAACACATTTAAAATTCTAATATAAAATTCAACAGCACTCATCAAACACCTTGACACTTTTCAACAAATCCAACATTAAGTGTGAACTTAGTTACATAACTCACAAGCTCGTCTCTAAGATGCTTTAGCCAAAAATACAATCAGTTGGCATCTCTGGTACACAAACATCAAGTGATCATTTTGTTGAAGTAGATAGGATGTTTTGCGGATGACAAATACATTTACATGACTAACGTAAGGTGGCCCTGAAGTGCAAAACACAAACTCAAATCGGAAAACACAACACATTAACAGAAAACACAACACATTAACTTCTAATGGAAAGGGAAGGTTCTTATGCTCGTAAAGGATCGTTGCTGATTGAACGCGCTGTCCATAAAGAGACAGACAGCGCGTCCAATCAGAAGGTAATGCACTATAAGCTGTTTCCCAACCAGAATTAAATGAATGAAGCGTTTGTGTTTTCTGTTAATGTGTTGTGTTTTCTGTTTTGCGTTTGTGTTTTCTGTTAATGTGTCATATTGTGCGTTCGTGTTTCCTGTTAATGTGTTGTGTTTTCTATTAATGTGTTGTGTCTTCTGATTTGTGTTCATGTTTTCTATTAATGTGTTGTGTTGTCTGTTAATGTGTCGTGTTTTCTGTTAATGTGTTGTGTTTTCTGATTTGCGCTTGTGTTTCCTGTTAATGTCTTGTGTTTTCTGTTAATGTGTTTTCTGATTTGCGTTTGTGTTTTCTGTTAATGTGTTGTGTTTTCTGTTTTGCGTTTGTGTTTCCTGTTAATGTGTTGTGTTTCCTGTTAATGTGTTGTGTTTTCTGTTAATGTGTTGTGTTTTCTGTTTTGCGTTTGTGTTTCCTGTTAATGTGTTGTGTTTTCTGTTAATGTGTTGTGTTTTCTGTTTTGTGTTCGTGTTTTCTGTTAATGTGTTGTGTTTTCTGATTTGCGTTTGTGTTTTGCACTTCAGGGCCACCATACTTATGGCTCACATTAAATGTAATTCATTGCCTTGCCCTGAGTTGTTTGTATCACCTGTAAGTTGTGTCCACATTGAAGTGGGCTGCAGCCAGGTCAGTGGGAGGTATCCATGCAGGCAGGGAGTTTCCAGAAACCCACTTGGTCCATTCAAAGAGGCCTGGTTCCACTCGGACCTTCAGCTTGCCATCCTGCTGCAAACCTGTTTACACAAACACCGCTCATCTTAAAAGTAAAAAAAAACAAACATGGGGTCCTTGTGAGACCTCAATTACATCCTCAGCACACTAAATCTTAATTGCAGTACAGTTTGTTTGCTAAATTCCATCTTTCTACTGGGAATCAATGTGTGAATGTTGGAGAATCCCAGATCCGTGATACTTTGTCGAGGAGACTCTTCTTACCTTTCAAGATGTTCTGTGCAGTCTGAACACATCGCAGAGAGGGAGAGCAGTACACAAAGTCTATCACTGTGTTACTCTCTAATAGGGCCTCACCTGGAAAAGCACATATTGAGCACACATGCGTTTCATATACAAAATGTAACAACACTAGTTGTGGAACATCATTTACATCTGGACAGATGACGTACCCACTAGTCGAGCCTGTGTGGATCCAAACACAGTGATAGGAGTGTCCATGTCATAGTCTCTCTGCCCCCCCCACAGTGGCAAACTGGGAGGCATGTTCAGATTGGAACGTACATATTTACCTGCAGAACAACAAAAACACACATTCACACAAATAGTCTGCAGAAGAAAGACTATTTAACTATTTAAGACTACTTATTCCTATTTTCTGCCTATACCTGTGATTCTCACCTTTACTGTCTGAGCAGAGGGAGAGCCAATGTTTGCCAAAGACCACATCCATCCTCTCCCCATGCCGACAGACAAAAAGTGTCCTCCTTGGCTGCCGAGAGTGACTTCCACTAATCCGCAAGACCTGCTGGTAACAAAAGGCATCAGTAAATGACATGGCTTTGTGAAAATGTCTGCAGCTAACAGGGATAACAACAATTAATATTAATATTATTTTCTAAATAAATCGATTAATTGTTTGGTCTATAAAACATCAGAAAACAGTGACAAAAGCCCATCACAATATGTGATGAACTCATCAAATTTCTCCGACCAGTAGCCAAAACCCCCAAATATTACATTTATTATCATTTCAGAGCAAGAAATGTTGAACGATTAAGTCAATTATCAAAATAGTTGCCGATCAGTTTTCTGTCAATCGACTAATCATTGCAGCTCTAATAAATAATAGTAAACATATCACATTTTCATTAAAAACTACGTTTTGTTTCTAAGATACACTATTACGCAAATTTTGAAAACAATTAACATACATGCATTGGATGACAAATGAGACTGAGGGTGGGTGTGTCTCCAGGACTCGTGTTATCGGGGCGTCGGCTGTCCAGCAGTCCATCAAACATCCCTCTGTCCTTGGTGGTCCTGTCACTGGACCCACAGCTGAAGAATGAATGGGAGCTGTAGTGGACGAGCAGAACACACATCAGCTGCTGTTTGCAGTACAAATCAGATCGGTTTATCCATGGAGTCCTTTGGCAACAGCTAAACAACTTTTTGGTATCTGCAAGGGATCCAAAATAATATAATTACCAGGAACTAGAGTAAAACATAATAATAAGGAGCTTTATTTATTCTGCACAAAAGAAATATTTGGCAAAACCAACACTCTCTCTTTTAGCAGAAATTATAATGTCACTAAATTTGAATAAATAGGATAGCTACAACTTTAAAGAGGGATCACCAATTAATTGAATTAATTAATAACTGACTTATATTTGGTTCTAAAGGCACCTTAGAGCTACACAATGTTTTTTGATCTGTAGCAGCATTACGAAAAGTCAGGAGGTCACCGTACCTATTAGGAATCCCCTTATGGGACCAAGACTTTCCACACTCACTTTGATGGTAATCTGGCCTAATCCATCTCTACACCAAAGTGTTGGATACATTACACTACATTACATTACATTTAGCAGACGCTCAAAGCGACTTCCAAATAAGAGGTTTACATAAAGTGCATAGAACCATGATGGAAAACAACAAGACGTCTCATCAAACTTGTAAAATCTTTATTGTAACTAGACAATAAAGTTGCTCAAAGGCGCCGTGACAGCAGCTACTGCAGAAGAGGATGTTACAGTTTTACTTCACCTTTATTAAAGTTCCACAAACCAGCACAGTACACACTAGCAGAAGTCAAATCACACCATGTCAACAAAAATCTACTTACATTAAAACACTTACTTCCAAAAAAAAAGAAAGAAAATGCTTTGTGTCTGTTTTTATTTATCATTCGGAGCGCCTGAAACGTCACTTTCACTGTCAAGGGATTCAAACTGGCAACCTCAGTGGAAGCTCCTGAGAAAAGACAACAAAGGGTTTTTTCTGTAGTTTCAGCCGATGTGTTGAAGGGGAATCCTTGTACTTTAGTCTCCTGTTGAAATGTACGGAAGCCAAGAACGGCCGCTGCGTGCATGCATTACTTTTTATGTCGTTATCTCAAGATATCGAGTTCATTTACGAAAGACGTAAAGCAAGTTCTGGCTGTGCTGGACGTTGATTACAGCACAGTCTGAGGCCATGATCAATAATGATTCATGGTTACAGCAGTGGCTACAGGTGTCAAGACGCCATCTTTGCATGCTGATGCGGCGCTCCGGAACATTTAAAAAAAAAAAAAAAAGAGGCTAATAAGAGGAAACAGTCATTTCTTTTGTCTGTTATCTTGTGATAAAAATATAAATAAAAAAGCATTAAAAAAATAAGAATGTAAGCGTGATGACTAATCAGTGACCTCCTGTCACCGCAGACGTCTCCTGATGTGAACAAGTCAACTCGTCTGATTCAATGAAACAGGAGTCAATGAATTCTTAAGTATTCTCCCAGAAGGCATTGCACCAAAAACACCACACAGTTTAGCATCATTTTATTAACACTGTAAATGAAGTCACGTTCTCTCTCTCACACACACACACACACACACACACACACAGTGAATACGGGTGTGCAGCTGACGCCCCCTGCTGGTCAGTGACGGCATTGAACACCGGGATTAATACAAACACATACAGGAACTCTGCTGAAGCAAAACTTCAGTCTTCAATAAAACTCTAAAGAAATAAAAGACAGGAAACACTCAGTGAGTAATGGTCTGGACTCGTTTTCAAAATAAAGTGCAGAAACTGCAGCTTTATTAAATTTAACTTTTGCCCTTAGTCTAGACTCCCAGGATGTCCTTCCCCTTAGGCTGCATGCAAAACAAGAAAAATCACAAATTACAACATTTGCCCTGTTCAAGATGGTGAAAATGTCATAAATGGTCATTCAGCATAAAACAACAACAACTTGATATTCCACACAATGTCGTCCGGGCAGATAACAAAACCTGGGAATGTTGACAGCTCCAGGTCTTAAACAGGATCCTGATCCCTGTATGTGTTGTCTATTTGTCCTGCCATCTTGCTCAGGACTCCCTGGCAGAAGAGATATCGGATCTCAACGGGACCTTTCAGGTTAAAAAAAGGATACAGGAAATGAAAATGCATGTCGTACTCATAGTAGAATATGTGAATCCACACTTTTCCAGTGGGAACACGCTGCAGACTCTGGATCTGGGGACCACAGAGATTAGAGAGTGGTTTGGCTGTCGGGGCAGTGACTTGCACCACCTGGGAGACGCAGTTCAGGGCAAAAAGCCTGTTTCTCTCAGAGGTCAGAGGTCACGAGGAGCAGCATCCTTAGTGTTGGCAGAGATTCAGTTTCTTATAAGCTGGAGCGCTCGAGTGAGGTCATGTTCCAGGACTGGATTTAAGTCTTTGAAAATGTGAAATGTGAAAGTTTTACAGGACGGCTGCAGCTGATCTTAACGAAAAGGTTGTTCTGCAGGATCCAACACTCGTTCAGGGACCAATCACACACCTTTTGTCTTTTATAGCAGCGTAATGTTTTATCCTCAAGTTACAGTGAACGTTGGCTCCAAATCAAGAGTCTGAATCCATCTGAAATTTCATTTTGGGGACGCAGGAGAAAGAAACCTGCAGCTCCTCTGGTTTTCTGTACTGAAACATCTCATCTGCTGTCCTGTCGTTAAGAAATACCAAAATCTAAAGTTCTTAAATGCTCGTGTTGGAGGGAAAGACTTTGAACTCCGGCCTACAGCACAGCCTCCGTCTACAGTCTTTAACAGGAAATACACGTCTTCCAGGAGTCACAGTCATTGGATCGTTGAGCGCTTCAGAAAAAGCCCTTTAAAATGTGTTTTAGACAAACAGGAAGTGACACACACACACACACACACACACACACACACACACACAGAGCTAACAGGAGCTCCAGGTAACGTCATGTTAGTTTTTATTAACTCTTTAACTCAAATCCTGATTTTGGATAAATCAGTAAAATTCCTATCTTGATGATTGGATTTCATCTGAAATCATACAAATAAATATCAGGTGATTTATTCAGTCATTTTGATATTTTTATTTCTCTTAAAGAAATTCAAAAAATCTTAATATCAATCTGATTTAAAAAAGTTATTTGAGAGATCAGATCTTTGATGCCAGAGATTCAATAACAGTTCAGACAGAACTCGACAGGCGTCTTTAGGGGAAACATGTCAGAAAAATACTACTTTGTGCACCCAAAATGATCATATTATGGATGAATTATTCATTCAAATGTGTAAGTTCTGATCTAGAATAGATAATTCATGCACCTGCCAGGCTCACAGAAACTCCACTGTTGATGTGAAGGAGCTCCTGTTTGCTCTGCGTGGGTTTTAAAGCTGAACTCACACCTGCACAGGTGTTTTCAGTCAGTGTGGCTAATTAGACTCGTAACCAGGGTAACCAGAGTAAGTAAACACACCTGTGCAGGTTGACCCTGCTGGTGTGCAGAAGCTTTAGTCTAGATAGATCATATAAAACAGTATTTAAAGATATTATTCACGTAGTGTTAAGTGAAGTTATTCAGAAATAAAGGTGAAACTAACAGTTACTGGACGCTACACAACAAGCAAACACAAACATGTTGTCTTCACTGCATGAATGGATCATCCACACACTGTAAAAGTCCACATAAATACTGTCTGTTGGTCCGTCAGTGTGAACAGTCTCGCCAGAGAGAAGCTACCGACTCAGGAAAGCTTTATTTCTCACTAACAAATCCCACGAAAAGACCCAAACCAACAAAGCTCTCTTCTGTCTCTCGGTGCGTCATGACTTCCTGTCTGTCGCGCTCAGCTCCAAGCCCATTGGTTCCCACTGACGACACAAATATATAGTTTCATGTCTTAAAAACAGCTGGCTGCTGTACTTTTTAATCAAACGTTACTCTGACAGGAGGAAATAGAGCATTTTGTTGGGGACTATTTTCTGCGGCGGATGAATCCACGTTTGGTGCACTAGTTAGTATTTGGGGCAGCAGGACGATGTGTGTGTGTGTGTGTGTGTGTGTGTGTTCATGGTCACAATTAGACCAGACTTTTAAAGAGACTTGCCACATTTAGGAAACGTCCTTTTTGCATGTTAGGTTTTTAATTTTAAAGATTTTTTGTGTGGTGCATTCAAACAAACAAAATCTGTGTTATTTTCTCATATTGTCTTGTTTATAATGTCAAACATATACGTTAGCTACGTAACTAGCTAAGTAGGAAACAAGCTAATTGTCTAAAACACAAAATCAGACACCAAATGATCAGTTTTAAGTCTGTTCATGTCAGAAATGCGTTGAGTTCAGCAGAGTGTTTTCCTCCGGGCCAGCAGGGCGGCGCCGCCTCCACTCGGCATGCTCCTACACGTCGGTGCTGACGCTGTGGGTGACCACCTCCTTCATGGTGACGGAGCGGATGAGGTTGAGCTTCTGGTAGAAGCTGGCCAGGTCCACGGGCAGCTCCAGGTCCTGCTGCTGCACAGTCCTGTAGCTGATCCTGCGGCCGCCGTTGCACAGCCTCTCCGGGTGCTGCAGGTAGAAGGGCAGCGAGCAGCGGGCGCAGGACGGGCAGAAGGTGTGCGAGCGATGGCACCTGCGCGGCGGCGGTGTGGGGGAGTAGCTGGCGGGCCCGTTGGCCTCGGTGAGGAAGGTGGGGGTGTAGGTCTCCCGGTCTTCGCGGTAGTGCTCTGGCGTCGGAGGCGTAGGGGGAGCGGACAGAGCCAGGGGGCGGCTCGGCGACATGGTGGCGAGCTCTGGTTCCTCCTCTTCCCCCTTCTCAGACTCCTCCCTCTTACAGCAGTAATACTGCAGCGGCCAAACGCAGGGAGAGAGAAGGTCAGAGGCATCGTCCAACGTTAGGATGCTTTTTAATGATGACACAGATGCAAAAGACAAGACAAGTCAACCAGAAGCTAACAACATGAAGCCATGCTAACCGAACATCCACCCTCTGGACCTGTGGAGTCCTGGTTCTGGACCTTATGGACTCTTGACACCTTGTCAAGTCTGTGAAATACCTCAACAACTATTGGATGGATTGCCATGAGATTTTGTGCAGAGGAGGAATCCTGCTGGCTCTCCATGTAGCGCCACCGTGAGTTTGAAATCTCGTAAGACCTTTTCACACCGGGGGCGTTGGTGTTTCGTTTGTTTGTCGTTTGCGTCACAAGTACACGATTTTTTTGTTGATAAAGACGTCAACCAATCACGTTGTGCTCCACTGTGGCGTGCAGTTTACTTTTGGATGGAGCAGCGTTGGTGTCGTTGGCTCGACATTAATCATTAATCAAATACAGGAGTCGCTCTGCAGCAGTTTACCTGCAAAGCTCTGCATACAGACACGGGGGACACAGGCTTTACATGAGGCCTCCAGTGTGGTATATTTTATTTTATACTTTCTGAAGAATGAGCTGGCTTGAATAGATTTGATGATAAATATTCGTTTTTTGTATTTTCGTGGGGTTTATTCCTCACGTCCCCGGACTGTAAAGTCCTTCAGACACTCTACTGAGGAAACAAATGTTTGGCCACTCTTATTCTTGCGATCTCTGACAGGTGAGGGTTGATCGACTGGTGAATCGAGAGCTTTGCCTTCGGCCTCAACTCCCTCTTCACCTCGATGGTGCGTCAATCCCCTGTTCACTCGTGAACAAGACCTCAGGGATACTTGAACTCACCACCAACCCAGAAGGAACAATCCTTGCTTTCAAATACATAACTTTTCATGGTACCAGGAGTCTGTGAAAGACCTGTGGTGCGAGAAGAGTCGTGCAGAAAGTGGAAGCTCTGAATCTGAACATCGGACAGGTAGTGAATAGAAAACAGTCCTACCTGCAACCTACATAAACACAGTACAGCGACGATGGTCAGTAAGATGACTGTAGCCAGAATTCCTCCTGCGATGACCACTGTCCCGGCTGACATTCGAAATCCTCTCCATCAACAGCCTGCAGGGAGGAGGAGGACGAGGAGGAAGGTTGGGAGAGAGCGGGAGAAGAGATGAAAGCAAAGGAGTTAAGAGGAGGAGGAGGGAGCAGGAAGTAAAGATGGAAGAAGGTCAGAAGACAGTAGGGAAAGAAGAGATGGAGAGGAGAGGGGAGGAAGAAGAATGAAAGTGCAAGGAAGACAAAGACAGCAGAAGAAGAGGAGGAGGAGCAGGTGAGAGAGGAGGTGAGGAAGTCAGAGAAGGATGAAGAGGAGGACAGAAGAGAGATAACGATGCTGCTATAACATTTTACGACTCCAAAGTGTTTAAAGTGGTTTCTCTTGCCAGCAGCCATTACTGAAAGACTGCTGGTCGATATTTATCTTTTATCTGCAGCGACAAATCAAGAAAAAACTTTATTTTTAAAACGAGGCTCCAGCAAAGTGCAAATATTCTCAGGTGTGACTGTGACGGCTCTGAGTAACGACCACAGCGGCAGGAAACACATCATTACTGAAAAGAACCTCCCAGGCTCTGAAGCGAATCACAAAATGTGCCTGCTAGCGCCGCTAGTTAAGTTAGATGTTGTTTCTTCAATCAAGTGACAACTACAGGAAAGGTCCTGACAGACAAGAGTCACCCTGGTAATTCAAACACAAACACACTTTATCTATAGCCTGTATTTAAAGATGGCCGACGCGTCTCCACTTCCTCCCACTGCCGAAATATCCCGGATACGGCCGCCCAAACCACAAGTTGTCAATCATCACACCACGCCCCCACGCAGCCTGGTAGAACTACAACTACCACAAAAATAGAGACTGATGGGAAAATTTATATATATATATATATATATATATATATATAATGAGAGAGAGAGAGAGAGAGAGAGAGAGAGACAGAGAGAGACAGAGAGAGACAGAGAGAGACAGAGACA
>JAVQJL010085261.1:0-11293 GCA_036024295.1 Nannoperca obscura
GTGTTCCTTGCTAGTGAATTGTTGCTATTTAGTGAAATTTCGGGAGGAGGAACACACCCCCATTACGTCAACCATGTCACTACGCCATTTCCATATAAATACCCTACGTAACCGTCCCTTGTTCGCTCTCGATTACTGCGCCCCACCCGCCCATCCCTTTTCGTTTGTTTTTCCCGTTCTTTCTCCCCTTTCTTCTCTCTTCTCTCGGTAGGATCCTGAAGGGGGTACCTCTGTTTAATAAATCTTTCAAACATATCATATGGAGGGTGTGTTCCTTGCTAGTGAACTAGTAACTAAAGCTGTTAAGTAAATGTACCAGACTATACTCATGTATGCTACTTGAATAAATGTTAATGTTCTTAGATACTTTTCATCACTATATATTAGGTTATAATAATGTCAGATAACAATTTATGTTTATCCAACTTGGAATAAATTAACAGAAATGAAAGTTATACAGTCCCTCTGTTAGAAAACAGATTTCAGCCTGCTTCTTTTTAGCACTCAAGCGTGTCACGGTTGCTGTCCAGGGTGCTGATCCTGGGGCCTCCAAAAGTGCTGGAGTTGTCTGATCATTGACTATATTCTGTATGTGTCAAAAAAACTAAAAGAAACAAAAAGAAAAGACAGAGAGATGGATTTAGGCATTGACTGTTGAGATTGAAAAAAATAACCTTATTTTAACTCTTTGGAGTAACTAATGAAGACTCATCATTAACATCATAACATATATTAACTGCTTAGAAATGCTAATGGTAGACATTTCAGATCAAAAATTGCAGGCATGTTTCGTGTCAACCTTCCCTCAAATGGCCGCAACACATGCAGAAACACATTATGATGTTGATGTAGTCTACAGTAAATACTGTGTTTTTCTAATGGTCTGAGTGAGGACGTTGTCTGTCCTCCTGAGCTCTGGTATATATGATCGTTCTCAGTGGACACATTTAATTTATCTCCCCAGCACGCTGCAGGCCTCTGGCTAGCATGGCGGATTGGGAAATAAATGGTACAGAGGGGAGTGAGCCTGTCACTCTGCCAGCCCACAGGCCTTCACATGAATAGCTTTTAACATGGAGATCAATAATGTTAAGTTGTGATTAAATAGATTATTACATTGCAAATTGGCCACCCCAGGGTCTAACACATGTTTATGGAATAACAAAAGGAGAGCTGTTGCACTCTTACTCTTTAAAGGAGATCTTTTGGTAGACATTTAGAATATGCAAGTTGTTTGTTTCAAAGGTAAATCATACAGTCCATGGCAAATATTATACAATAGTAGAGAAGAGGACAAGAAAGCAAGGCATTCAATATATGCATAGAGATTGAACTTTGAATTTGTACCTCAAACACCTTAAATACAGCATATCACAAGAAAACAGCAGCAGTAGGTAGTTATTTTCGTGTCGTGCAGTTATCTTTAATTTCATTGAGAGAGATGTTGGCCTTAATGGTTTAGCTCTTAACCTGTTAATCTTGATGATCTAACCTTTTCTGATGTCCTAACTAATGCTTGTACATCTTCAACATGCCTTAATGGAGTATGGTGTCCCTCAAGAGTCAGGTTTAGAGCCATTACTTTTCTTTGTTCATATGCTCCCCATGGACCACATCCTTCAGCAATATAAAGACTCTTTCCAGCCGTGGAAACTGAAACCTTTGAAAGTTGCATCAAAGGAGCATTCTGGTCAGTGCTGCAGACATTATGGAGCTGGCCACAAACCTCCACCTGCTCTCAGTGCCCACAGCCTTGGTTAAGGCTGTCAGCGTCGGTGTTCTCAATGTTCCCTCCACTCTCAAAATGACTGCTGTTACACACATATATACAAAGTAGTGGTGTCAATCGATTAACATTTTTTATTGAGTTAATCACAATAATGGGCTGTGATTAATCATGATTAATCACGTTTAAAATACTTTTTTGGGGGGGAGATAAAACAAAATGTGTGGTGTTGGAAAAAAGAAATGCATGACAAACTGGTTAGAGGAATCAGAGTTATTTTTACTTTATTCTAACATCTCTTAGTTCTGATGATTTCTGAATTAGAATCTCTCAGAGTAAAGTCTCAGGGAGTCCTTGGTATAGTCATAATGAATGCAGACTTAATTAGCAGACGACATAAAGAACAGTTTCAAAGTAACGTCTGCTACAAAGAGCACGTAAACAGCTTTCCTGTGAATTGTTTGCAAAGTAGCATCTCACCCAAATGAATGAGTTAATTGTTGTCTTTGTTCACAGACTTCCCCTGGCTGCACTCTGCCAGTGTAGTCTGACGTACACGGCATGGTCCTGTCTCAGTGCTAGCATCTTTGCTAACATCGGCAAAGATGTGCTTTGCCCGTAGATGGTACTTCAGACTTGTGCTTCGGTGGAAAGACAGTTCATCACTGCAATATGTGCACACAACTTTGGTTTTATCTAAACGTCCATTTGGAAGCTTTTTAAAAGGGAATTTGCCGTTCAGCACACTGGCGAGTGTCTCCTCAGTCATCGTGTTATCTGCGTTCACCACTGCTTTTAGTAATTCAGTCAGGTAAAAGTTTGTGCTGGAATTATGGGAGGAAGTTGGGGTCAAACTTGGTAATACGATTAATTAGCGTTAACATTTTTAATTGCGTTAATATTTCCAGATTAATCTCAAGCGTTAATGCGCCCTTGAAAGAATCATGGAACGAGTTTCCCATCCACTTCAACAACATATGTCTAACCATGAGCTTTATGAACTATTACAATCTGGTGTTAGAGACCGGCACACAACAGTGCTTGTCCTAATCAAGGTAACAAATGGCCTCTCCGCTGCCCTTTACGCTGTCTGCCATTGCATCTTTCTAACCAGTATGGCTGCATACCTTGGCTTCACTGGTACCACCCTTTACTGGTTCTGGTCCTTTTTTGCTGATAAGAAGAAGTTTGTGAAAACCATGGAATATAAATCCAACCCTGCTTTTGTCAACCTAGGGGGTAACCCAAGGCTCAGTGCTCAGACCACTACTTTTCATCATCTACGTGCTTCCTTTGGGCCACATAATCAGACGTCATAGACTGTCATTGCTACACCGATGATTTATTACATAACAAACATCTGTCACTCATTACGTCTTTGTTACATAAAGTTAGTGGATGCTCTCAAACGGAACATCAACAAAAACAGAGCTTATGGTTGTGGCATCCAATACTCCAGATGTCTGAAGCTTAATCAGGACATGGAGATTCTTTAATTTGGTCAGACTCACAACTTCTTTAAGATAAACCTGGAAGCCAGTTAGCTTACGTTAATACTTCTGCTTTCTCTAGCTAAGGAATATTTCAAAATTAAGATTGTTTCTTTCTCAAGATGACTTAAAAAAGACATTAAATTCTCTAGTTTTGTCTCATCTGAATTTTTACATTGCACAATTTGCTTCTTAATCCCTTCTTGCAACCACACCTTGTTCATTTGCTTTCGTGTCCTGTCTTTCTGTTGTTCCTCAGACCCATTACCTACCTGTTTTGGACCTTGCCTGGTTAATATTGCCTGCTCCTCATCACATGTGTTTGCCTGGTTGGACTGCCTTCTCTGGTTTTGACCCTTGCCTGCCTCACCATCCTGTAAGGCTTTGTACCGCTTTGTATGTAGTAAATATTGAAACTGCACCAGTTCTGTCTTCGTTGTCTGCAAGTGTCACAGGGAATAAGCCATGGCAATATTCCTGTTTCATACATACAATATATCTCCAATTTAAGCTGCCCTCCAGAAGCTCATATTCATTAATTTTAATGTCATTTTTTTAATGTAACTATTAACTTTAATGTAACCACTGATGGTCTTGCTCTGTCTTTAATTAGTGACATCTTAATCCCATATGTAGGGAGTCCTCACTAGCTTTGCTGACAATACCCTCATTTAAAGTTGTGACCATGAATCATTGTAGTCGGTGTCCCAAGGCTTTGGAATAGCTTGTTGGAAGATCTCAGATGAGGTAGCTCTGTATTTGCTTTTATGTCTCTTTTGGAAACAAAAAGACTGATCACATTTTTTGACATTATTACATTACATTTCTCCTTGTTTTTGATGTATTCTTAAGGTGTTGTTTCACTGATTATTGTGTTACCTCCCACTTTCTCATTTGTTTTAACAGTAGACCCTGAGTAACAGGCTCATTTCTTTCAAAACTGAAACCAAATTTGTTTTACAAGGCTAATCCATTTGACAGCTGTCCCAGAGTCCCTTTTGTGTGTGTGTGTGTGTGTGTGTGTGTGTGTGTATGCATTCCAATTGATTCAGAAGTTTTATTTACATGACAATGTGCATTATGTTTAGTTAACTAAATATTTTTTTCTTGTTTACCCCATCTCCCTAATTATAAACAGTATTATTCACTAGTAAAATTATTGATAAAAGTAATTAAAGGAATGCTGGACTTGCTGTTTCCTGCTTTTTTACAGGTCTAAATAAACATGGTGATGATACAACGATGCTTACTGCAGCTGATACGTCACTAACTGATCAAACTTCCTCTCGGAAGGCTTCAAATGGATCAAAATAGCTCCAATATCATGTGTGCTGGAATTGGAGGAAACTGGAAGTGATGTGGCATAATGGGAAGTTTTCATAGAGGAGAGTTGGTGTGCTGATAAGTGGCAGATAGAGGTTTTACACTTGGCCAGAGCATATCGGTAATAGCTCCTGGAGCAGCAGTGTATTGACTCCAGTCAAGGAGATGGAGGAGGGAAAGAAGAAACATTTCTGTCTGCAGTTTGAAGAGGGTGACGCCCAGCTCTGGAAGAGTGCAGGTCTACAGGGAGGAGTATCTGCCATGGAACAGATGTCCTAGTCACAGAGGCTGAGGGTGCAATCACATCCCCCATTATTCTTTCTTTTTTTGGGCAGGTGGAGGATGTTGAGTAGCTGGAGATAGTACTTGAGTATTAGTAGATTTATTCAAGTTAACACTGTTTAGTTAGAAGTAAAACAATAGTGCACAGAGCACTATTAGAGGTAGTGAAAGGATACATTTATTTGTGTAATCTGGAGGACATAATGATTTTAAAATAGATGGATTATTGGGCTCATTTTAAAAACACAGCCAGCATGTAATTCAGACCAAATCATGCATTGCAGCAAAAACGCCAGTCCTCCCATTGGGGAGGGGGCAGTGGGGACCGCAGGGGATCCTGAAAAAAATGTACGCAGCGGCCAGACTGGAAGACGCCCACAAGAAAAACAACATGTTTACCATGCAGCATTCTGCTGTTTACCAAGCAACTATGAAGATGGAAGAGAGACTGACTGACATGTCAACCTTTCCAGAGCTGTATGACCCTGCCATGAGGGTCTACAAAGACGTTAATCATCGTGTAGTTACTTGGCGTTGTATTGCTCTTAAAGCTGGGATTGCTGGTTAGTATTTTTACTTCTGTTACAATCAGCATTGCCATGTAGTAACACTCCCACATCGCCACACAACCCTGCAATAATTTTCGCAACGCCTCAGACAGCTCACACGTAACATAATTTTGGCACAAATGCAAACTCATAATACTGTGTATGATTGTTTATGTGACAATGAAACACAATTTGATTTGTAACTAAGAGGAGGCGGAAATTGGTGTATAATCTGAAATATTACTTGACAGTCACTTGTAGCTATAATCCCTCCTTTCAGTTAATCTTTATCAGTGTTGGAGATTTATACAGTTCCGGGACATGGCTATCCGACATAACCCTCTGCCTTGAGTGCCTTTTTATTTGAGCTTTAGATTTACACTACAAAGATTTGTCATCATGTGATGAGTGTGTCAAGTCTTAACTTGTTAATGTAGCTTCCCTATCAGTCTCCCTTGGTTGTGAGTTGACCTGTTCATGTTCGCTAGTCTCGTAGGAGAAAAGGAGGTACATAAGGTGTTGCACACAATACAGTTAATGAGTTTTGTGCCATGTTGGTGGGAAAACCATATTGTTTATTTTCTGGTATGTCTCTCCATGCTGCTAATTTCCTTCCTGTTTTTCTGTAGTCTGCTTCTTGCCTTTAGAGTCATTTGCCCCATTCTGTTTCTGTCCCTGATTTGTTTACCAGTAGGTGTTTGACTCTTTTAGTGCAGCTCTTTTTAATATGATCTGCTTATTTTTATATTATATAAAATGCTTATATGAACCAACAGGTCTTGTATGTCATTGTATAAACTGCAGTTTGTTTCTTCCCCCTTGTGTGACAAGCCTGTTTGTGGGTGGTCATCTTTGCTGTAGTAACCTCAATACAAACTGTTTAAAGAGCATTGAGGCGCCCATTGTGAATTTGATGTTTTTGAGAATGCATCAGTGGTGAGTCAATGGGATCAGCACCCTCGACAAAGCTCAACACAGTCTGGCTTTTCATTATCATCTTAGGTCAGCTTCTTTAATAGTTTTTTGATTGAAGTACCATAACTATTTAACTGTAATTTAACAGATTAAACACATAAGGTTGTTCTACTGGATTGTGTTCCAATTCTTCAAGGACTGTTCTGCAGTATATTTGGACATGCTTTGAGACAAACATTTTCAAGCAATCTTTTGCGATAACACCTGTATTCATATGGTAAGGCTTTAAAAAGAGTAGTTAGACATTTTGGGAAATCTGTTTTACACTGTTTTTGCCAAATATTAGACAAGAAAATTGATAACACCGCTGTATCTGTAAATACGAAGCTGCAGCCATTAAACAGTTAGCTTAGCTAAGAGTGGAACAGCTAGCCCTACTTAGTCGAAAGGTAACAAAATCCTCCTACCAGAACTGCTAAAGCAAATTTCTAACCTATTTGTTAAAGCCATACATAAACCAATGTGTAAAAACAACAGCTGTTTCACCCTATTCCAGTCTTTATGTTAGGCTAAACTAGCCATCTCCTGGTTGTAGCTTCATATTTAACAGACAAACATATAAGTGCTATCAATCTATTTAGTAATGACATCTTATTGTAATAGCAAAATAGTTAACTATAAACCCTCTTCTCATCAAACTCTCAGCTAGAGAGTAATTAAGCATAGTGTTGAACTTTTACCTCAACACTGAGAGGGACCCCCATTTCTCATATATTTCATGTTGGTAAAGGTAAAGCAGAACTATTTAAATATTAACAAAGTTGTATATTCCCATTGATCCACTTTTTACGGTGCTTTTAACAAAAATTAACTTTCTCTCTCTTGTGTACAAACTAGATCACTTGCATGTTGCATACTAAAAGGTTGTGAAGATTCCAGTAATCCCTCTTCAAGTTTTTAGAGGTTTGAATGCATAAATTAATTCATTAAACTTTTTTTTCCCTTCACAAAACTGCAAACATTACAGTCAGCACTTCATCTCAGGGCCTTAAGCACACCGTCCAGAAGTGCAGCCATTTGCACTTTTTATAAGCTTTATCCCCACCTAGTTATTCTAAGATCTGCTGCTAAATTTGTCCCTCATTCCCTCTCCCTAAGCTTAAGCCGTCAGCCCAGTAATACAGCTTCAAGAGCACATCTTCTACCAACTTATTTATTTATATATATGTCTGCCTTTGGTTAAGGCTGCCATACTGCCAGGGAGCAGCACAGTGTGAGACACGGGTGCAGAAATTTTGGGTTACTTCACAATGCTGAAGTCTCTGTGGTAGAGCTTATCTTTTAAAGCACCCTGTTTGATGCCAGGAAAGGTAAAAATGCAACCAGTGAAGAGCTTACTATATCTGTGTATTGTTATACTTATTTTTGACAAAAGGATGGAAATAAATCTTCATTATATTAATTGTCCAAAAGCAAAGAAATCAATCTGAAACATAAAACTTTGTATTAATGGTTTTCGTATTTCTCTGTGACCACACAATATCATGCTTTCTGACTTCTGGTGCTATTGAATCTCACTCAGCTCTTTGGGAGTTCCATCTTTTGCGATAACACACTTTTTTTCAGATTTTTGTTTTTCTGAAAAGTTCACCTAGGGTTGAAAATGTTGAAACGATGCTTCAGTCACATCTTAAAGGCTGTAAGATATTTTTGATGAGTAAAAAATCTATGCAACTTGACAGAAATGTATCTGTTCCTGCGGTTTGTTTTTAGCACATGTATGACACCATGTAACATTTTATTCTCACTATCTTCACACTTCAAACACAGCTATATCTTTCTGTAACATGCAGAGGTGGAGCTTTTCCAATACAAGGCCTGCAGATGATTTTGTTTATGTTTCACATCTCTGTTCTTCCCTCTGTCAAACAAAACGGTAAGGTGATATTTGGGTAACTGCAGGCTGTGAGGTAGAGCACCAGACTCCACCAGAGTGCCTGGAGTCAGCGAGGGGGGAGGGACGTCATGACGTGTCAGCCAGCATCACATCACGTTTGGCTCCCAGCGAGGCGAAGGTCTCTGGCCAAATCCGTTTATATAATAGACAGGATGAAAAACAGCAACCTCAGTCAGATGCATTTTGTACACTTAGACACAATGGGGGCCATATATGCGTAAAGTTTTCACCAACCATTACAGTATGCAATGAAAATCAACTTGGAGGGAGCTTGAACTTGCTACAAATAGGTAATCAGTTATAGTTGCAGACACTATAGTTGGGCAAAGTGTGTACATTTTTAGAATTCATTGAGAGGTAAAACTTAATTCTGCCCTTTGAGGTCAAAGGTACAATGAAATGAAGTTGAACAGGAAAGAATGAACAGAGGGCCAACTTAATGGAACATATTTAGCTGCTAAAAGGCCAGATGTTTTACTTTGGAGTCAGAGGAGACAGAGCTGAAAGAAAGAAATGCTAATGTTGCTACGTGTAAATAAGCAACTGTTTGCAAACAAGTTCGCCATATCAATTTTTCCCAATAAAATTTCTACTTTATCATAGCAGAAAAGGTCATAATATGTCAAAATTGTGTTTACAGCTTGATTAAGCTGTCCATAATGGTGCAAATCAGTTATTGCAAGTTAAAGCTAAACAGAAGCACTGATCAGGTCACAGAATCTCACAGGTTATTGGATATAGTGAAATACCTGTGTCAGCGACCGTGTTCCCCGCGCGGTTGCTGGAGAAGATGGACTTCTCAAACGTGTGTTCTCCACTGAGATGCCCGGGAACTCTGCATGTTTTCACCAGGTAGGTTAACTCTTAGCTACTTGTTCTAAAATAGTCTGTTATCTTGTGTGTTTGGTGTTATTACGAGGCTGCTGACGCCCTGGGCTTTATTACCATCCTACGCATGTCTACTTAAAGGTGACGCTATGGCACTCCCTGAAAGCTAAGCTACTTCTTGCTCTAGCTAATATTTGCGTTGCTTGGCTAATTGTTAATGAAGTTATTGTAGTGGCTCAGCTCATGGTTGTGGTTCGACAGCTGCATCATAGTGTTTTCATTCTGTTGATTTGCATAGTGGTGAAATATGTGAATGTTATGGCTGAAGTAGTTTTGTGACCTTTCTCTCTAAAATAGGTTGTTGCATTTTTTTTGCTTCTTACTGCTCAAAACAAACTGGAGTCTGTAATATATATATTTTATATTCCTTTAGGGATGTAAATGTTGTGTTGCACACTGCTCATCACATAGTCATGTCCCCATAATATTAGTTTCAGTAGGAAGTCCTACAGTTTCTGTCAAACTCAAAATATGTAGCCACATGTCACATTGTCATATCCATGTCACATTCCGCTAATCATTAGAGGATGTTCCAAGTTAAAGCAGTGAGTCTGTCACCTTGCTCTACTTTTCACATCAGTTGGTTAAACTGCTTCTATAACTGTCCTCATTGCCAACCTAATGATCCTGTTATAGTCATCTGCTTATGATGCTACATAATATTTTATAGGAGGAGATTGTTCGCTCAGAGTTTAATATGTAGGTGAATAATTATCTGCTGCATAGCCAACATGTGTTAGTTCACTGCTGCAGGTGCATCAGGTGGGTTGTTGGGTTTGGATAGACCCTTCATATTTCAGATGGTTCAGTGGTTTGAAGTGATTATCGTCACTCCCAAGTTTCCTTCTTTTTCTGCATTCACATTATCTGTTCCACAAACTTCTGCTGTCTGAAGTGGACCGAAGTTTGTCAGCTACTTCAACGCTACACCTCCAGTGACTGCTGCACACATACATGATGTACTCTGCTTGCTGCAACATACAGTGCATCCAGAAAGTATTCACAGCGCTTCACTCTTACCACATTTTGTTATGTTACAGCCTGATTCCAAAATGGAATTAATACATTTTTGTCCTCAAAATTCTACACACAATACCCCATAATGACAACGTGATAAAAGTTTTTTTGAGATTTTTGCAAATTTATAAAAAATTAAAATAGAAGAAATCACATTTACATAAATATTCACAGCCTTTGCCATGAAGCTCAGAATTGATTTCAGGTGCATCCTGTTTCCACTGATCATCCTTGAGATGTTCCTACTGCTTAATTGGAGTCCACCTGTGGTAAATTCAGAAGACTGGACATGATTTGGAAAGACACACACCTGTCTATATAATGTCAGAGCACAAACCAAGCATGAAGTCAAAGGAATTGCACAAATCTGGGGAAGGGTACAGAAAAAGATCTGCTGCCTTGAAGGTCCCAATGAGCACAGAGGCCTCCATCATCCGTAAATGGAAGAAGTTCAGAACCACCAGGACTCTTCTAGAGCTGGCCGGCCGTCTAAGCTGAGCAATCAGGTAAGAAGGGCCCTGGTCAGGGAGGTGACCAAGAACCCGATGGTCACTCTGTCAGAGCGACAGCATTCCTCTGTGGAGAGAGGAGAACCTTCCAGAAGGACAACCATCTCTGCAGCAATCCACCAATCAGGCTTGTATGGTAGAGTGGTCAGATGGAAGCCAGTCCTTAGTAAAAAGCACATGGCGGCCCGCCTGGAGTTTCCCAAAATGCACCTGAAGGACCCTCAGACCATGAGAAACTAAATTCTCTGGTCTGATGAGACAAAGATTGAACTCTTTGGCGTGAATGCCTGTCGTCATGTTTGGAGGAAACCAGGCACCGCTCATTACCAGGGCAACACCATCCCTAAAGTGAAGCATGGTGGTGGCAGCATCATGCTGTGGGGATGTTTTTCAGCAGCAGGAACTGGGAGACTAGTCAGGATAGAGGAAAAGATGAATGCAGACATCCTGGATGACAACCTGCTCCAGAGCGCTCCTGACCTCAGACTGAGGCGACGGTTCATCTTTCAGCAGGACAACAACACGAAGCACAAAGCCAAGATATCAAAGGAGTGTCTTCAGGACAACTGTGAATGTCCTCGACTGGCCCAGCTGGAGACCAGACTAGAATCTAATTGAACATCTCTGGAGAGATCTGA
>JAVQJL010085269.1:0-14025 GCA_036024295.1 Nannoperca obscura
ACAGCATGTGAAGCTGGGAGTGCATGTCTCTGAGTCTCGGACTATCAGCATCGGTTCCCCTCAAGGCTGCGTCCTTTCCCCCCCTTCTCTTCTCCCTGTACACCAACAGCTGCACCTCCAGTCATCAATCTGTCCATCTCCTGAAGTTTGCGGACGACACCACCCTCATTGGACTCATCTCTGGTGGGGATGAGCCCGCTTACAGGTGGGAGATTGACCACCTGGTGACTTGGTGCAGCCAGAACAACCTGGAGCTCAATGCTCTTAAGACGGTGGTTGTGGACTTCAGAAAGAACGCAGCCCCACCCGCCCCCATCACCCTGTGTGACTCTCCAGTCAGCACTGTCGAGTCCTTCCGCTTCCTGGGCACCATCATCAGCCAGGACCTCAAGTGGGAGCTGAAAATCAGCTCTCACAAAGAAAGCCCAGCAGAGGATGTACTTCCTGCGGCAGCTAAAGAAGTTCAACCTGCCAAAGACATTGATTGTGCACTTCTACACCTCCATCATTGAGTCCATCCTCACCTCCTCCATCACCATCTGGTACGGTGCTGCCACTGCCAAGGACAAGAGCAGACTGCAGTGTATCATTCGCTCTGCAGAGAAGGTGATTGGCTGCAATCTGCCTTCCCTCGAGGACCACCGCCAGGTCCCTGAGGCGTGCAGGCAAGATTGAGGCTGACCCCTCCCACCCCGGTCACAAACTCTTTCAGATGCTCCCCTCTGGCAGGAGGCTGCGGTCCATTAGGACCAAAACCTCACGCCATAAAAACAGTTTCTTCCCTACTGCAACCGGCCTCATCAACATGGCCCGGGACCCCCTGATGACTCTGACACCGGTTCATCCATAATCCCCCACACACACACACGGACACTACACGTTATATTAACATTTTTTAAATGCTGCTTGTCAAATGTTAAATTTATATTGCACTCATTGCACAGCTCTTCTTTTATTATTATTGTATATTTTCTATTTTGGTTTTATTTAATCTTTTTTATTTTTCTGTATATATTGCCCTTGTTGGCACCCACGCACCAAAACAAATTCCTCGTATGTGAATACTTACTTGGCAATAAACTGGATTCTGATTCTGATTCTATTGCTCCCAAACTCAAATAAGACAAACATCCAAAAGGTGGTCAAACTGTCCATCTGAGCACAGATCTCCCTGACAGCAGGTCATTTAAACAACAAATAAAAATGGATCTCTTCAGTCCAAACAGGATGAGGCAGCTAGAACACATTTAACCATTAACTTCTTGTGTGAGGCACAACACACAGATTTGCAAGGGCCACCTCATCTAAGGATCAATACATCAGATCCCACCTGTTAAATCACATGTGCTTTAAAATCAAGGCAGTAACATAAAAACATCATAAATCAAAGAAAAACAACCTTATCGGCACTCAAATAGATAGAATTGCATCTCACCATGTTGACAGTATCTGTGGGGACAGAGGCTGTCTGTCCATGTCTCACATTACAACAACAGCATGTTTACAGCAGGTTTTAACTACATTCAGAAGAGGAAGACCAGTACCACCAGAACACACAGACACTCATGCTGAGTCAAAAGGATCCGTTAGCATGCAGTTAGAAGGCAAAACATCTTTAGCTACCTCAAAATTATGATCAAGTTACAATTATGAAACTTATAATGGACACTGACTACTCACTAAATTTACACAAAGCATTCAAAATTACGCCAATAAGTCAAACAGTTTTTACAAACTTATTCGAAATGATGAATACACATAAACCAAATGATTTTGTCTGGGGTAGTTTCCTGGCAGCAACATCAAAACAACTCACCATTCATGTTCAAAATCTACGTTTAACAGCAATCCTCAGTCACACTCACCGTATCAACTCAAAGTGGGAGGAATAAGGCATTCCTTCGTGAACAATGTGCAGCGTGTAGTATCTATATTACTTCTGCAATCGTCTTTAAAGCCAAACCCAGCGATATCGTATTTTCACACACAGTGAGGGGATTTACTGAGTAACTAAGTTTCTGTAGACTAGCATCACCGCAGCAGGCATTACAAACTCTCTGCCTGACAGACAATATTCTCCTGAGTGAGTCTAGTTTCAATACGCCAACTATAGTTCCATTTTCTTCCAGTAGAAATCCACCATCAGATGTGCTGTTATTTAATTCCTATATTTCCCACAATTCCTTTCAAAAAACCCAAAGAAGAGACCAAAGATTGTTGCTCTTCTACAGTGATTCAACACTGTCTTGTTGATGCTACTGTGGGGGTATGAAGAAGCTGTGCTGAAATACCTCAACACATCACATCTCTACATTTGCCAAGAAAAGAATGACACCTCAAAAACAATATGGTCCCAAAAATGTCTCCACAGTTGTAGGGTGGAGTGCTCCTTTAGGCTGGGTGAAGGTGACCCTCCTCAGCTCACTGTGTTACAGTCAGAAGCATGGCAGCGAGCCGGTTACACAACAAATGAATAAATGTATACGGGACTCCTGATAACCTGGATAATCCCAGCAGAGGATCTCAGATCTAAGAACGAACAGCTGCTCTACCTGAGCTCTTCTTCTCTTTCAATTTGTAGCTTTTTCAATTTCATCACCTCACTTCCTGAATCTATCTAAACTCACATTATCAGTGTTTGACATGTGGACAGGTACAGTTACCAGGGATGTAGCAAGACCACCTGTAAAGTCAATATCCTGTGCAAGACCAGGATCAGTACTGGATCTGAGAGCAGGGCTCATCTGAAGAC
The DNA here is from genome assembly GCA_036024295.1 of Nannoperca obscura. Classification (NCBI taxonomy): domain Eukaryota; kingdom Metazoa; phylum Chordata; class Actinopteri; order Centrarchiformes; family Percichthyidae; genus Nannoperca; species Nannoperca obscura. The sequence goes on from JAVQJL010085269.1 coordinate 2,753, forward strand.
TCTTCTGTTCTTCTTCCTTCATCTATTCTTCTTCCTCCTCCTCCTCCTCATCATCATCCTCATCATGGCAGTGGGTGATCTCCTGTGGAGCCTGAGGGAAGAAATGTGGGGGCTGGATCTCGCTGACAGATCGGGTCAGCTGGTGCCGTTTACACTCCATCTCCTTGAGGTCGACGTCGTGGCGGTTTCGAGTGGCCAGCGCCGACTCGGTGTCGATGATGCTGATGTGGGTGTGCTCTACCGTCGACTCATGAGGCATCTGGGAGGGGAGAATTTCTGAAGTTACGCTATAAATGTAAAATATATGAAGTGCACATGACAGACCAAACATTGAAGGCTGTAAAAAGGAGAGAATCCTACCAGAACGTGTGCAGCTCTGAACAGATAGCTGAACGGGTAGTACAGCAGGTTGATAAAGGAGGCGGCGTACAGGTCAGCGTAGCGCATCACTTGGGAGGCAAACAGCGTTTGTCGGGATCCACTTCGAAACAGACTTCCCATCATGCCGTAGCACATGTCCATGTCATGGGTCACTTTCTGGAAAGGACACAGAGACATTCATTTACTCTAGCAGACATCAGAAAACATTGAGACAACACCATCAGGGAGATTGAAAGCCCTCATTTATAACAATGGTATACCATACAAAATGTTGAATAGTAGTGGTGATAGAATATCAGCTACTTTAAGATTTACACAATGTTTATTCTAAACCTCATCCTGCTCTTGACTTCCATGTTCAGAGGAGCTAAATGAGAAAGAACTGTGTCGAAGGACGTTGTACCTTAATCCGCCTCTGCAGTGAGCTGATGTCAGGCCTCTCATTGCTGCTGCTGTCCAGATGCCTGAGGACAAGACACAGGACGAAAGTGTACTGTGATCTGAGCCCAGCAATATTTAAAGTACGGTTTCCACATCAGCCGAGAGGCAAGATTAAATCACACGCTGCCAGTTTCTACAGTCCTCTTCCTGTAAACAGAGACATCATACAGCTCTGCTTAATAAAAAGGGATTTACTCAGAGTAGATCCAAGAATCCCCGCCTTAATGTGGTGCAGGGGTCTCTGGGTGCCTGTGAGCCTGTGAGCTGGGTTGTCGGGCACAGTAGCTCCTGGTAGGCTCTCCCAGAGGAGGAGCCAGACTCACAGACCCTTTAGACATCACCTCTCCCGGAACAGGAAAACGGTGGATTCCTGGGGTCTTGTTCTTGAGTGAGGGTAACATGGAGCGTGAGATGGATTGTAGATTGGTGCAGCGTCAGCAGCAATGTGGGCATTGTGCCGGAGCACTGTGGTGAAGAGGGACCGAGGCAGAAGGCAAAGTGTTACATTCCAACCCTCACCTGTGGTCACAAGCTCTGGGTAGTGACCCAAAGAGCGGCGGCAGGGAGCTTCCTCTGCAGAGTGGCTGTGCTCACATTTCATCCAGATGAGGAAGTGCAAAGAGAGGAGGAAGTCTTTTGTTGAAAAGTGGGTCTTAAACATTATCAGAACCACGTCTGTTTGTGGAGTAAAGTCACTCTGCAGGTAATTCTGTCGGTAAAGAAATACTTTCTAACCATCATAAGCATTTCAAGCAGTATAAAAATGAAAGTCGGGTGTGATTAAAGCAGAAACCAACACGTCAAGTCATTAAACTTTGAGGTAGCAGTGCAATTAAGGCATCCTGACATATTCAACTGATAGCCAATTAAAAACATTTTCTGTAGCCGTAGTAGAAAAGCATGGATTCATTAAATAGTGTTTAAAGATTTTTGTGTGAATTGAATCTTTCCCCCAGCAGAATCTCTAAAAAGTGCAGCAAGACCTTTAAAAAAAAATAGAAATAAATTACAAGACACAACAAGCAGCAACATTAAGTACGAGGAACTCACTTGTAAAACTCTGCAAGGAAGCAGTCCAGAGACTGAAGCTCCTCAAATATGGCTGAAAAACAACAACTGGCATTAGTACATCACAGTTATACTGGTCTTTAACCACAGTCAACACTTCCCACACGCTGCTGCTACTAAAAGTTACAGAACAGGGTTTCTAATTAACAGCCCTTAAGTTTTGTTACTGAACAACAGTCGAGTTACAAAGCTACATGTTTGTATGCATGTGCATGTGTCGAGTCTCACAACTCTTGTCCGTCCAGACATGCAGCTCCTGGGCCAGCTCAGGTATCACCAAGAAAGTCCTCCAGCCCTGCCGTTTCTTGGATTTGAGAATGTCACCGAATATGTGGTCTCCAATGTAGATGATGTCCTTTCCTTTAGCACCCAGCAAGTCACACACGATGTCTGAAGAACCTGGGAGATCAAATATGGCATTTTCAATATCACATCATCATCATGGGGACTTCTTATCAAAACCTAGGAGACACAATCCATGAAAGTTTTATATGAAGTTGCAAATATTCCTGACATTCAACCTCTACTAGCTGTCTGTTACATTTGCTATTCTAAATACTGGGTGTCTGGTTGGTCTGCTTAAGGTAATCCTCTGGTGGCCTCTGGCACATTCTAATACCACTATTCCATCATACGCTCATTTTAATTATTGCATATTTTAATGAGTTTACACGATTCACATGTAGGCAAATTCTGCTTCTTAAAAGAGGTTCTGCACACTTCAATTTGTTTTTTGAGCTGTAAACTAAATGATATGAGTGCACTGTTGGTTAATATTGCCATTTCTTACCAGATTTATTTAAAATCAGCATTTCATGGCTTGAAAATGGTTCAACACACCATGTACTGTTTTAAAATCAGCCCTGAACCTGTGAGGTCAAAGCTGACAGAATCGACTGGTTGGGACCTGTCTACCTCATGAAATGTATAGAAAAAAGACTAATCAGTGTCAGTCACCCATGTCTCCTGACCCACACACTACACAGCCACGCCTTGTTTTTTGTATTTGCTGACAGGGTTCTGTGAGGGTGGAGCTACACTTTAATATTTAAAACCACACCTATCATTAGACTATTATTTATTTATTGATTGACACCTTCACAGTAAGAGTCATCAGAAACATAATTATTCAACAAAAATAAAAAGGTTATTTTAAGGTCTTCTTTAGCCTATGTATTGGTTTTAAATTATTTATATAAATAAACCTATACCATGGAAAAATACAAAACATGTGAATCACTTGACTCAAGTCACGGGGATGTACTCTCTGGTAGCATCTTTCCTCTGTCTTTCCTTCTCTATTGATATACTCCACCCCTATGTGCAGTAAGCAGGTATGATTAAGGATGAACATTCGCTTTGTTACACAAAGCAGGCAAAAATGTATTAATGACAGGATAACCAAAAAATGTAACCGTATGTTACTGCAGGAAGTTCCATTCCATTATATTTTATTTATGAGGTTTCTCATCATCATGCTTACATGGCTGGTGAAACGGAACAGTTTTTTATTCAAACTATTTTATTAGAATCGTAAATTAATATAATAAAGTAGCTGGCTGGAGTTATATGATTATATGATTGGTGTTTATGGAAGGATCTGGTTCCTGTGTAGCACTTTGAGTTTCTCACAACTCTTATTACTATCATTTCAAAACCCAAATCATCCTTTATGACCACGTAAAATATACAGATACATTCACACAGCGTGACTATTTTTATTTCTCAACTTATTAGAACTGCAAATATAACTGTCCTGTTTAAAAATGTTTACCAGCATCACAAAGTGTTCACTTTTATTTACTTCTTGTATAGCATTAGTTTGTGTACAGCCGCTTAAGCTGGGCTTAAAACCATGTGATGTAATGAATCACACCAAGTCAACAAGGTAAATCTGTACTGTGAAATGAGAAATAAGTAAATATCACTTCCAGACACACTGAGGTTGTGTGAAGATCTCTATTCTTAAAGCAAATGAATTCAGAAAAACATTAGTCAAGCTATTTACCTCCAGAGTAAACAATACCATGCTGGAGCGGTCCAGTGTACGTGCCGATCTTCAGCCGACCTGTGGTCTGAAAGAAAGGCTGAGTCTTTTAAATAACTGCACTCAAACATAAGCAGGGTGTGGTATTTGGTCCATGCAGGCTTGTAAAGTCCACACTCACAGTGTCCACCTGCCGCAGCACTGTTCCCTCTCCAAAGAACATGGGCTTACGGGCGTCCACCAGGATCAGGTCAAAGTAGGACTGCCAGGGCCGGTGTGGTGTACCTGGCTGCAATAAACACACACACAAACACACATACTTTAAGAGCTCCTTCTGGTTGGACAGTACCATGTCATTCTGATTCTTATTTCACCTCTCGAACACTATAATCACGTCACTCCTGACAATACAAATGTTGTTCAATGATGAGTGTTACCTTTGGGCCATGAAGGAAGTCAAACAGGTAGGTCATAATTTTCTGCAAGAAGACAGGAGAGTTTTTAACACCCAGGCCCATAACACAGAAAAACTGTCTTTACTGCTTCGTTAAAATCACCTGGAATTAATACTTCAATGGGCAACATTCACACTGAAAATGAATCAGTAAATTAGGAGTTTTCTACAAAAACATAAAACAGAAGGTTCTGGTTTCCTTTAAGCAAGAATTCTTCTTTGACTGAACTTCATCTCACCTCTGTGTATTTGTAATCACTGTTGGTGGCCAGAAATACTTTGGCTACTTCATTCATGCGACTGAGGAGGAGAGGAAGCTTTGGCTTGGTGGAGGAAAACAGAACAAACACCAACAGGAAAATAAAAAAGAGAAATGTGATGTTTTACTACAACAGAGTACTTCATTATTTGTAAGCCCAAATGTAAAGTAAAAGTCCAGGTTGGTATACAATTATACTGGTTTACTTACATCCTTTACCACATACTTCTCCAGGTTTTCAACCGTTTTTTCTTTTAAGGAACCCTGTGAAAATAAATCAAACAGTGGGCTGAGGGCTGGACTCCGGCTGGCCTCCAGCTGCCTGGACATGATTCTACCTTGAAATGAACCCAGTCCACGCCGTCTCGGACGTCCTGGAACATGCTCTTGTAGGACATGAAAAGGTCACCATCTTTGAAGCCAGTCTCACAACTACAAAGTTAAAATCGTGTTAACATTGGCGTCTGCATAAAATAGAATTCAGAGGAACAAAAATGACATGGACTCAGCACCCCCCCCGAAATCCCAGTGAAACTCTGAACATGATGATTGTGATTAAGAATGCTACACGTGACTTCCCTCAGAGAGCCAGTGTTGTGGACAGTAAGTGTGCTTTACCTTGAATATCTGGAGCAGTTACTGAAGAAATCAACCAGGCAAGCAAAGAGGTACGTTTCTGAGAAAGAACAAATGACTATACAACTGAATATCAAGATGACAAACCAACAATGTAAAAAAAACTGTGGAATCCTATTCATACATTTATCAGTGAATTTTTGATTAAGCACTATTACTTCTTTAAAAAAATCTTTTAGAGTTGCTTTCAGGCAAGTCAGATATTTTGGAACTTTTGGAACAATCCAAGTTTCCCAGCCATAGTTACGAATTGGAAGTCACAAACTTGCAATTACAATAACTCCCATATCACATGCGCTGCGACGATCTGACTTCCTGTCATCTGCTTGTACCATAAAAATGATGCCCTACTAGTGCAATGAATGCTATTGCAGGCCAGTCACTGATTATTCAAAGAAATGATCTGACCCTGATCAAAAATCATACCTGAAGCCCGATGGTAACAGCTTCAATACATTCAAATCTTACATTTAGGATTACATTATGTTTTTATACTCTACTGCAAATTGTAGACTAGCTGTTTCATTTGTTTTCCTACCAGGCAGGTTGAAGAGTGTGTTGAGGATGTAGAAGCGGTCTGTGTCTCCACGCTGAATAAATTTGTTGGGATACATCTCTCTGATGTCCGGTCTGCACAGAGTAAGCGCGCGCCCACGCACACGCGCACACACACACACACACACACCTTAATATCAGAATGTTAGCATCGTCATTGTGAGCACGCTCGCACAATGACATTAGCGTTTAGCCTCACAAGCATGGCTACAGACTGATTCATAAAGAAAAAGGTTGGATGGAGGAAGGGTCTAACATTGTGGATTTTACAGATGTTGTGGACTATGTTGACAGCTCATTGGGGGAGGGGACCTCACCCCCTCAAGAAGTTGAATCCGTGGACACACACCAGGATGTTCCCATAGGCATCCACTTTGAGTAGGTTGCCATACATTGTGTCAAACACCAGACCTCTGGGGGAAAAAAGAAGTGTGCAATGACAGAAAATCAGACACAAAAAGCAGGAAGCACACTTGACTGTGAGAATGTTACACTGGTATTCAAATATCATGTCAGCATTCAAAGAGATTTCAAAAGGCAGAGTTTTGTGAACCAGCCTGGTGGGGAAGGAGGGGTCATAGACGAAGTTGAGCAGCTCTTGTGGATATCCAATGGACACCAGGTGTTCCACGGTCAAGTCGAAGCCCAGCGACTCATACTCTGGAGATTTATACACTACACAGACAGACAGGTTTATGTGCACATATAAAATCACCCTGATGAAGGCAAGGCACCAAACACTGATCCCACAAGAAGCTATACAGATCTGAGATGATATTACCTGCACCACGACAGGGATGCATTAAAATACATTGTGGAGATTGAAAAAAGGACTAATCATGTGTTAGCTCACAAATGCAACTGACTGCAAGCTGTGTACAAACACGTCACCACCAAAAACCAGTTCTTTGTTTATGAGGCGTAAAAAGGCTGGATTTAAAGATGATGTTGTTGTTAAAAAGCCCATATTGCTCTGACCCTCGCTCACACCCCAGCCCCTCCTCATGTCAGTGTGTGTGGAATTACCGTGCTGCCTGAACTCCAGGCCAGGAATATCCACTCACTGCTGGGCAGCAGCAGCTTGGGTTACAGTGGGGGCTCCAGTGAACCGGGAATTTCTACCAAGTTTGTTCTCATTTTCAATTTCTATATGAAGGACACTTAATGAGGAAATATTCCTGCTGTGAGAATGTAACGCCCCATTTTTGTTTCATTTTGATTTTATTTTATTGTATTTTTAGTGGTTTGTTTTTACTTTGCATATGTGGCATTTTGGTCCTTCTGTTTAAAATCCATAAAGAAAAACAACCTTAAACTGCACTTACCTGCCAGAGTGTAATCCATATCAAAACCAAAACACTTGATCTTCTCCATGGCCAAGCTTCGGTTGACAAACACTCTGGAGGGGAGAACAACGGATGGTCAATCAACCAAATTCTGCACTGCTTAGACTTCCTACAACACACTTCATTCAAAGTGAGTAGTAGACAAATCCGTGTATCATTTAGTGTAACAGTGTTGTGTTTCTCAAGTGTCACAGGCTCAGAGAGCTACAGAAGACAGAAGTAAAGAGCAGCACTGACACTTGAGGTGCAAGCAGACTGTGTTTGGGGGAAATACCATGAGTCACTTAAATAAAACGTAACAAGCACAGCACCAACAGACATGCAATCCTACAGGTTATCTATACAGTGATCAGTGCATCTGAAATAAAAACCTCTCAGCCCTGCCAACAGTCTGCCGTTTCCCTTCAAATTGTGAGCTCGTGATTTCTGATGATTATATGGTGACAGACGCAATTTAAACATTTCCATTTCACTAACTTTATTAATGTCCTAGAAATGTAAGAAACTGAACTGATCCATTCCACATGTCTGAACTCAACATTAGGTTATGTGCACACCCACAGTCACTATGCATCTGTGTTTTTAGACAAGCAGTACAATAGTGTTCATACTCTACATTGGCATCAAAATAAGATGCGGCACACAGTATAAAATCAACAAAATGATCATTTAAATGAGGAAATCTACACTCAGTTGCCAGTTTATTATTAGGTACACCTAGCTAAAACTAATGCTGCCCTTCCTTCTCATAAACCCTACCTGCAATGATAAAAACCACAGCATCCAAAATGACTATATAGTGAATTAACACCTCTCTGAAAGTGTTCCAACAGAAACTGAACATGACCTGTACCGCTTGTAAAATGTAAACATATAGTGCACTACTCTGCTCAGAATGCACCCTGGCCTCGAGTTTCTATTCAGATGGCGTGAGAGATGACATCAGGAGAACTGGAACGAATGAGGATTAAAAGGACAGATGCAGGAACAAGGGGAATGCAACAGAAGGAGCTCACACTAAGAAATCACAATGAATCACCTGCTGTCTCCACAGGGAGCAGCCCAGATCACAATCAGTGTCAGTATGGATGGGGTTCCATGAGCTTTGGATGGAGAATCAATTCACATCATGGACATCAAAACTGTGATTTAGTCAGTAGTCGCACTTTGTTTCAACAATAAAAGGATGGCATACCTCAGTGCAGGATGGTTTTGAGCCAGATCCCTTGGAAAGCTTTGTAATAAAGAATACATGTAGTATTACTACTGAACTCATGGCTGCTGGTCTTACCACTTATGCCATGTTACATGGCTCAGGTGTGCTGTCTCTTCAGGTAATAATCTACATTCTATTGCAACTCAGGACCCCGTTATATCCCAACATCAGTGATAAGACCGGTCCCCATGACCTGCTGTCTATGTTACACTGATCAAAAACATTTTTGTTTTTCCTCCAGTTTTACATGAGCTAAAACTGTTTCTATGTAAACAAAAGGCCTATTTTTTTCAAATATTGTTCACAAAATTGTCTAAATTCGTGTTAGTGAGAACTTCTCCTTTGCGGAGATATTCCTACAACTAACGGGTGTGGCATATCAAGATGTTGATTAGACAGCATGGTTGCGTTTATATTTTTGTTCAGTGTAGATTATAAGTCTCACACATACAAAAGTCAACATTGACACATCAGACATTTCAATGCACTTCTTTACACTAGGGCTCCAGTATTTGTATGCAATGTCCAAGTTAATGTGATGTTCAGCTCAGTTTCTTCTTCGTTCTCATTTAGCTTCCCACGATCTTTGAACTGAGACTGAGGTTTGGTCTTTGATAAAAGTGTGCTTTTATTTTGAAATAAAAGGGAACATGCTTTGTATTTGAATTGAAGTTGCTTTTAAAGCTTTATCAAGTGACTGACTTCGACTGTCTTTAAGTGTCATGCTCAATCATGAACTATTCATTAAAGAATAAGTCAACAAGATTAGGAACTTGACGTCAGCTTTCACTTCTTGACAGTTTCTAATAGTTGGTGCTATGGACACTGTGGTTGGAACAAAACAGTATTGACGTTCCATGCACAGCCCTACTAGTATGCTCAAGACAGAGATACTTTTCTCAGGAGACGCTTAAACAAACCAGAGCTTAACGGCCAATAAGTAAAATAATCATTAGCAGTAGTAGCATTATATCAGTAAAAAAAAATTTAATCTGTAATTGTAGTTAATTCACATGAATTCCTTCCCGTTTTTCTGTACTTCCTTGTGGGTTTTAGTCAGTCACAGGCATCTAGTTCTGTTTCCTGTTGCAATGGAGTAAGCCCTTCTGGTGTTAGCACACAGCGCACTGTAGTGAGAGTCTAAGAATAAAAGCTGCACATTGTCACGTCAAGGAGATTATTAAGAGCAAAAAGCAACCAAACCCTTTTGTTCATAGAAGATGGAGCTGGTTACATCCAGTCCCCCCACCTTCACATCACAGCACGCAGCTACAGCTACACCGTGTGCTCACAGGAGAGAGCCGCAGATATAGTGAGCACTAACTGTAATGGTATTAATGTGTCCTTGAACTGACTTTTGGATTTTGAGAGTGTAGATGGTAGTAATCAGTGACATTATTTCTGGCTCTGTGGGTCCAACAACAGCTACTTTTTAGTTGAATTGAGTACAAGTAGATTTGAAGTAGTACTTTTTTTTATTAATGCAAAACAGCAAACATACAAGAGAAATCACATTAAGCTGTAACTTAGTTGAAATGGGCAGAAAAATGACAAAGGAAATTGTTTGTGGACAACTTTAAAGAGCAACTTAACAGAAGCAGAAAGTCTGGTTTGTGCAAACCTCACCCTGCTGTAGTGATTGAGTACATGCCAACTCAAACCTGTGCATTGTACCAAGTGGTACTTTTTCTGCGAAGGGGTTTTCATATCCCATTTAGATCATCGACTCTTTTTCCACAAAGGCAAAAACCACCTCAAACCTTTATGTGCAATGAGGAAGATTTGTCGTATTTTGCCGTTTCCACACAGCTTTTCTAATGCCATACTTCAAAATGTGCATAAAAATACATTATGGAAACATGACTAGTAAAATGCTGCTTTCCAGCCGGGTATTAAGTTCCTTTTCCCTGGCTGGGAAGAATGGCTTTAAAGCTGTTGAGAGAGTCGGTTTGGGGTAGGGGTAGAGGTAGTGCCCCCCCCCGCCAAGTCTAAGAGTCACGACAGGTGTGTACGAGTGTCTCCCTAACAAAGAAAAGATTATACCTTGTATAATTTGTAACTCTTTACAGGGAAAATTGAACTGGGATATTCAACTAAAGTTGGATGTTTCACCAACCAAGCATGTTGCATACTTGCCAAGACTATTTGATGTAGGTAAAAACAGCAGCCTTATCTAAAAATGGCTTCATGGCTGCTGTAAACTTCCTAACTTTGGAGCAGCTTTCAATTTTGCAGGTTTATTTTCACAATTACTGAAAATACAGATTCATGTCAGATTGTCAGCAACCGACCAACATTACTCATTTGTCCATGAACAAAGCCTGAGCCTCATTTCTCCAAAAATACAGGCATCTTTCAAAGGAGTACTCAGTGTGGGAACACATCTGCTGAAATGTGTGTCAACTTGTTTTTATCATAGCTCATTAATCCGTAGCATTTCCAATGCTGTGCACATACCCAACACTTGTGTCAGGATCAGGACTGGTCCAGGTTTAAGACTCCAGCAGTACTTTCTGCTGCAGTGTGACCAACACGTACCTGTGGTGAGCTTCACGGCGATACTTCTTCATGGCCACACCATCCATGTTGGCTGGTAGGTCAGCATAGTTCTGCAGACGATCACTCCATGACGTCGTCATCTTGAACCGTTAAAAGGGGTTTCTGGGAAGAAAAGAGCTACCTATTAGTGATGGGATAAATAGTTCATTTTAGTGACTTAGTTCAGTAACTCCCGTTCAGTAAAAAGAACTACTCATTTATTAATTATTAATATTAAACATTAAAATGTTCAGCCTAAATACAAAAATACTAAGGTTTCTCACTCTCTCCCCGTTGCAGCAGAGCTCTAACCACGCCACGACCCATATAACTACATATCCATGGTGAACTACTACATGCTTGTTTCCTATGCTAAATCTAGTAGCAGTCCA
>JAVQJL010085277.1:0-11729 GCA_036024295.1 Nannoperca obscura
GTGTGTGTGTGTGTGTGTGTGTGTGTGTGTGTGTGTGTGTGTGTGTGTGCAAGTAAGTACACATCGAACAGATACACACACATGAATGCAAAGATGGTGAACTTGACATAATAAGCGTGACAGAAAGGGCATCCAGCGGGTCTTTTTAAACAGTTAGATCTGTCCCGGACTGGCAAAGTAAAACTCTTTATGTTCCAGTCTCACAATGATCTTCAACAAGTTCGCTCCTCCTTTCAGGACACAGGAAACGTCATGTGATTGATAAGCAGCAATGGACGCCACGTGAGTTACAACAAGTTTATACTGCAGCAGTTCAAAGTGACATAAAAAGATTTAAAACACATAAATAAGCAGCACCTATTGCTTTTGCTGATTTCTACACAGCATTGTTCACTTGTGTTCACTTTAGTTTGAATTAATTGTTTGTTTAAGGTAAATCTCTTCCCTTCACAACATCCCATCAAAAAGATTTCAGAGTAATGTTGCTCTCTCTATTAGGGTCTCCCGTCTTTGGGAACAGGTCTCTCTTAAAACTGTATGTCCTGTTTTCCTCGCGTCCTTTTCGGGTGGGGTCCAACACTTTGGAGATGTTAAGTGTCTAACTTTAGGCCCGTAAAAAGCTAAACATCCTCACAGTCCGGTGGGATATGCATGTGTACACACAGTGCTATACATGCATGTACACACACTTTGTCTCCAACCCTCCAGAGAAACACACTAACTGCTAAAGACTGAGCGATGCCCAGTGGGCACACTGCTGCTAAAATCTATGGAAGACTGAACATACACAGTGTCATCTCTGAATGGTCGCCCATCTGCACACACACACACACACACACACACACACTGTAACTGTCTGTCTGATCACACACACTGTCGCACAATCCTGCAGCCCGACACAAATAAATAATTGTCCATTTTGTCAGCCGATACAACGTCTCTCCGAGCGGAGGAATAAAAATCAATCACGTACATAAGAATCGTGTTTTATCAGGTTTTAAAACATGCACGATTGATCTCTCCAGCTCCACTTGCACAGATACAGAGTGTGAGAGGAGATTTTTCAGGAAGTCATGCCTTTACGTTCCTTCATGTGCTTCCTGAAACGTACAACTTCTAGTTTATAATCTTGTACGTTGTATTAACTCACGCTGCAGCTTTAAATCTGCCTTTCTGCACAAAATGTTTAAACAAACATAAACAAATCAACAGAAGTCAATTTTTCTCAGAAATGAAGTGTTGACAGCTCTGTCATTACTTTGCTGACAATTCCTCTGCACTGCATTGAAGAAGAAGGTGAAGAATGATGGAGTGATGATAGAAAGATGTGGCCAGGGACTTCTGTTTCTCTGCGACCTTTGACCCCCCTGCCCTGCCTCCCTGTCTGTAGCCGCCCAGCAGCAGCAGCAGCCTGCAGACTGGCAACTGGCAGGACGACGGATGATGGACACACACACACACACACACACACACACACACACACACACACACAGTAAAATAGAGCTCAGATGTGACAAACACATGCACAGACACCAGAGGCAGATTTATGCAAACGTGGAGACTTGCAACATGCAACATTGCAACATGCAAACGTGGAGACGCAGATATAAACACACACTTGGCTTCCTGGTTCAGTCTATGAAGTTGTTGGTGGAAGAGAGGTCAGGTCTAAAGGTGTGTGTGTGTGTGTGTGTGTGTGTGTGTGTGTGTGTGTGTGTGCGTGCTCGAGGATTAGCTCACAGACAGACAGCCTGTCTCTGACCCCTCAGGCCTCCCACTGTGACCGGCTGACCCCCCTTGCCTGGCACCCTGGACTCTGATAAACCCTCACTGCTCCACTCTGCTGGATCACCAGAGGCTGATTTAAGGGTCTCATATTCAGATGTTTCATGAGCACCACATCATTCAGTAGCCTCGTTCGTCCAGTAAGATAACAGACAATGAGGTGTTGTGATGTAAGAAAAGAAGAGGCGAGTTCAACTTGAATATTTCCCCCAAATAAGAGTTTTAAAGAATTAATACCACATTGTAAAATAAAAGAATTAAAGTAAACAAACAATAATAAAACAACCAGGAAATAAAGTATTAAAAGTAAAAATGTCCCGGTGACTGTTATACTTTTATTTATTATATCATTAGATTATTCCTCATGCATTCATATTAAAGCAAGATTTTACTGTTGTAGTTGGTTGAAGTGGAGCTAATTTTGAACTATTTCATATCAAACTGCAACTAATGATTATTTTCATTTGTAATTAATCTGCTGATTATTTCTTCGATCATTGGATTGAGGTTTTGGTTTGTAATAATTCTGGAAATGAAGAGAAATGCTGTTGTATTTACCCAGAGCCCAAAGTGACACCTTCACAATGTTTGTTTTGTCCCTCCAACAGTCCAAAGCTCAACATTATAAATACATTAAATTTGTCAAAATAAGAAGAAGGAAAAGCAGCAAATCCTCACATCCGAGAAGCTGGAACCATGAAATGCATATTTGCTTAAAAAAAATGACTTACTCATTTCAATCTAACTGATTAATCAGATGTACTTGTATTTACTGCTGGGTTGTTTAATTTATAGCAAAACATCATATTTTATTAGCCTTTCATGTGTTTTGTTTGCAAAAACCTTTGTTGGTAAAGTAGCTAAAGCGCTCAGATAAATGTAGTGGAGTAAAAAGTACAATATTTCCCTGAAGTAAAGTACAAGTATCTCGAATTTGTACTTAACTGCAGTACTTGAGTAAATGTTCTCAGTTACATTCCAGCGCTGGTTGTGTATCAGCGTCTGTCTCAGGTTCATAGATAAACTATCTCACAGATCCTAATAGTAGCTCTACAGCCCATTAGTGAGCCGCAATTAGAGACCGTCTTAAATTAGTTAACAAGTGAATCCCCCCCCCCCCCCCCTTCCTTTATCAGCATGCCAGACTGCCCAACCCCCTCCCCCTCACCATTCCTGTAGGAACCCATACTGTATCTCTGCAGACTGTAGTTTACAGGAGAGGCCAAAATAATCCCACTTTCAAAATATTATAATTATTTACCTTTTGAGAAAATCAGGAAAAACGTGCAAATCAGTTGCACGACCTGAAGTTGCCGTCCCAGCTGGGTCACATGAGAATCTTACATACTGTTTTATTCTGATTTGGCTAATATGAAATCAATAATAAAACATATTTTTGGGGGAAATTGTGAGACTTGAAGAATCAAGTATTATATAATTGGATTCTGGTGCTTTGGATAATAACAAGCCCCAAAACTAGTGGAGTGCACTTATTCAAGTACCTGTCAGTCTGTGTTACTGTAGCTCAGGGGAAAACCTCTGACACCACTGGCTCTCACACACACAGTGGTGGATTTACCTGTTAGTTACTTCCTGCTGGACACTAACAGGCCTGATTTAACTAAGAAAATGGAAACAGGAATTAGGAGCAACATGCAGACAAACTGCAGGAAAGTCTTTAGAAGCAGTTTACAGAGAGGGTGACGAGTATTATGGAACACACGAAAAGGAAACTAAAGGAAATAAATCAATAATGTGTTTATTTCAAATATGTTGAACTGTCTTGTCAGCAGTGTCAGGAGCTCCGTCTCTTCTGAAGGACTCGGCTCCTCTGCTTGTCTTATCTGAGCGCGCTCCGAGTGGTATGTAGCGCTAACAGTGACGGCCCGCTGTCCTCTCACCCTTTCCCAGGGAGGAGGGGCGGACTGGGCAGGTCTGGATCACTGTGTGTGTGTGTGTGTTGTGTTTATGACTTAAAGAGTGAAAGTGAGACGAGTGAGTGAGCATGAGTGAGTCAACCCAAGTGAGTCTGTGCTTTTGTTTGTTCACCGGTACAAGTGAGTGTGTGTGTGTTTGATGCAGGAAGGGCCTCTGTGCATGTGTGTTTCTGTGCGTGTGTGTGTGTGTATGTGCACGAGTATTCAATAATCAGTTGTTGAGTATTTTAGAATCTCTGTACCCGCCTACACCTGTCTGTCCTTGTGTATATGTATTTCTAGTGTGTGTGTGTGTGTGTGTGTGTGTGTGTGTGTGTGTGTGTGTGTGTGTGCAGGCTGGACAGCGGCGCTGCTCTGGTCCATACTGGAACGAATGGGATGGTGTTGACAGTGCTTTGCTCTCTCCATATTTGTACATGGTTAGTGTGTCAAGATGTAGCCAAGGAGCTGAGAGATAAGGAGGGAGGTCTGGATGGTGTGTGTGTGTTGTTAACAGACTGCCTCTATGTGTGTGTGTGTGTGTGTGTGTGTGTGTGTGTGTGTGTGTGTTCACAAACTGAAGGTGTTTCTTTTTTCACCGTATGACTTTATTCCCCTGATTTGCAGGTCAGAGCTCTGAACTTTAATGCCGTTTTTTCTATAAAAACTTGACGCATGAATGACTTCCTGCTTATCAGCCAATGAGAGAACAGAGCTGCAGACTGTCATGGCGCGCTGTCAGCCCTGATTCCGTTAGCAGGCTGGATATGAGACATGAGGCGACAAGGAGAGAGGGAAGGGGAGAGCAAATGATTACTGGGGTAACGACAAGTGGGACAGAAAGTACTCCGATTACTTTTTGGGAACTAACAGACTATGTCATTAGTGTTAATATCTATATCATTTTTAAAATACACAGGAAACAGGAACCTAAATAAATAAACATGTGGTTTGGATCTTTTTCTCTGTAAACAATGATTTTCTCTTCATCCACTGTGATTATTATGAAAAATTGTGCTTGTCAAGTACATCGGCTGTTGTTACTGAAAATTAGGACGGTGCTGTTACATGCTGATACTCGGGAGTCGGATACTCTGAGTTTACGACATTGTCATGTGCAGCTGGTGAGTTAGGAATCAGCAAATTAGTAAAACAAATACTTTATAATTTAACAAGTTACTTCTGGAGGCGATCTGAAAGGACTGAGTGGTACCAACATGTTGCACGAAGTCAGAAAACCTCAAAAGGTCATTAGAGTGTTAAAAGTGAAAATTAAAAAGGCAAGTGTGTTCATTTTTTGAGACGTGATGAGACCTCTTGTCTTGTTTGAGTGTACAGAGCCTCCCTCACTCTGCTGGTAGGTTTAGTGCATCTGTTCGCAAACGGACCCACCTCTGTCACTTCATTGACATGTGAAATCTCGAGAGACCGACCTCTCATTCAGGAAGTATTGATTGTTTATATTCTTACTCTTTAACTGCATGGTGGAATAAGAGAAGCAGCAGAGAAGGAGGGACAATCCTGCTTACAATCCTACCCATGCTATTTCCTGTCCCGCCCCCTTTTCATCACACCAGTCTGACGGTACTTTGTCTTATTAGTGTAGTACACGGTGTTTGGTGACCTCGAACTTCAAGCTGAGCAGAGGTCTAATCAGCCAGAATAAGTAAAAACTTCTGTAAGAGTGTGCGGCCATCAAACTAATATGCATTAATCAGTTCAAACACGTGTCATGTTTGATCTGTTTTGTTTTTAGTAGGTCTCTGGGTTTAATATTGTTTTAATAATGCATGGAGTCTGGTGCCATCATAGCTCCAGGTCCAATCAGCTGCCACACCTGTGCACAGGTGTGCGGGGCCTTTAACAGTAAAGCAACGATCACACTGAGACCGTAAAACATTGTTTTGTAGAAACGGTTTAAACTGGACTACACAAAGACACACACACGCTCACTCACACAGTATTCGGTTAGTAATTAGGAAATACGGGAACTGGTTTTAGATGGAGGAGATGGATTCTGGTTAACTTATTTACCCATCAGGCTCTGCTTCCCAAAGCCTCAACTCTTTTCCTTTTTTCTCTGCTTTTAAAAGCTTTTCAGAGCGATAAGCCTCCAGGTCTTCAGTCCCACGGGACGGAAGATGCTGTTGTCACGGCAACCCTAGGACAACCCACCACCTCCAGACACACTTCCCATTTTTGGTCCGGTGATGTCATTCAAGGCATGGAGACAGACAGGGGCCACAGCAGGACACAGGCCTGCAAACACACACACACACACACACACACACACACACACACACACACTTATCAGGGTTTCAGAGACATGGAGGACATTGGTGTTCTTTGGGAGGGAGATGGTCGGTGGTGGAGCCGAGGTGGCACAGGAGGTGTTGGTGGGGGGACTGATAAGGGGGTCCAGAGACCATGAGTCGGGGGAGTATCCCCCTCACTGAGAGTTGACAGGACAGACAGACAGACAGACAGACAGACAGGATACATTAGAAGCAGATTTGATCTGTAGTCTGTAGTGTTGCAAAGCCAGCTGCTTCCTGAAGTGCTTTTCCCATTTCAACGTTCATGACGTTCAAACGCACAAGAAAGTTGTAAGCAAAACTTAGTGAGCCGTAAAGCAGGTGTCTTTTTTTCAGACATCTCCCGTTGGAACGAAGCTCTTAAAATCCTAATTATTGTTAACACTCAGTCGGGGTCGGCAGAGTTCAGCTATCAGCTGATGAAACTGTGTAACGCCTGTGAACCGCAGTTCCTGTAGCACAGATCAGCTGTTTATCTCACTGATAGGACAGACTCCAGGAAGAAAGTGTTGAGAACAGCAGCATCTTATTCTGTCATTTAACACACACACACACACACACACAGAGGACAGAGTGATGCCACATGTGATGAGCAACAAGGAGGCTTCTGATAGAAAGCAACACATCAGAGTGTCAGTGTCTGTGGTTGGTAAAGAGGGAAATAAAACATAACAGTAGAATAAAATCTTCCCAAATTCTCGTTCTGAACAAAAATGCTGATTATTACATTTGTTAAATGATTTGTTCAACCTCATTTACGCTACCACACAACTTTTTAGCTGCAGCAGTTTCTTCCAAATATGGTCTTCTTCATGGTAAAAATGCTTCCGTCCTTTAAAACACAGAAACACACTGAAATTCTTGTGACGCACATTGTTCCAATGAAAAACTCATTACATCTGTTTTATATTTAAGTACAATATCAGGAAATTTAAATAAACACCAGTGATGATTAATCTGCAATTAAAGAGTAAGTTAACTCCAGGCTGCCCTCTCTGGTGGGTGTGGTCAGAAATGTGCTCTGTTGCACCTGTAACCACACCCAGCAGTGATGTCACAGCGTCCCGGAGTACACCTGTACTTCACCACAGCAAGACGAGACAGGCCAAGACTTTCAGTGGGTGTTCAAATCAGACTTCATTCACTGTGAGAATTCCTGGGTTTTCCTGGGAGAAAGGTAAGATATTCCTGGGAAGCAGTGGTTCGAAAATCAACGGGAAACAAGACAATAAGTTCAGTTTATTCAGGCACTTCGTTCCTTCAGAGCTTCGTTGATTCCACCACAAGCTTTTGTCGTTGGAGAGTATTGAGATTGTTTTTTTATTTCAGGCGCATCTGTCTTGCACCTTAAATGATCTGAATCACTCCACACTGAACCTAGGCATCACAAACGAGTGACATGACGTGAAAAATGGGTCATGAGGTCAAAACAATGGCCGACCGGCAGAGAGGGAAGTAGGAGGGATGGAGGAGAGGAAGTAAGGAGAGGAGGGGGGAAGCAGAGACGGCAGAGTCTGTCTCTCTTGTTCTGAAGGTGGAAACAGGCTTGTGTGTTTTTCCCACACTGGTGATAGAGCTATCTTTGTCGGTCCCAGTCATCCTGGCAGTGCCCCCCCCGCCTCCACCTCCACCTCAGCCCTGCATGGCTTACTGGCTGTCCTCAGGAGGAGCCAGCCAATAAAGATAAGGTTGACGGAGGAGCCAGCCAATAAAAGATAAGCCTCCGAGGAGCCAGCCAATAAAAGATAAGCCCCGCGGCATGTCTGTGACTTCCTCACTGATCTTCCTTCGGCAGATACAAGGCTCCGTGCTGATATGTCTGGCGTCTCGCTGGCATCCAGAGAGAAACCCAGTGTGTACCGCTCACACAGCAGCATTCGGACAAATCCAGCTGTCCAAAATCCAAAATCTTCTTTTTGCACAGCCAGGCTCTCACTTTGGTTGTTTTGGCCATCATTCCTATCAGTTGTGACAGCAGCTTTATAATGGAGGCCATTAGGGCTTTTTAAACAAGTCCGCTGTTTAATCGTTTGAACCATTTATTTTAAAATAAAATATCAAAGTCAAATAAAATCAATATAGTCTAAAATCACAAACCACAGAGTTGCCTCAAAGGGCTTTAAATGTGTCCAACACACAAACCCCTCTGTCCTTATAGAGCCTCTGATAAGGAAGAAGCAGCACTGTAGATGTTGCCACCAGTAGTAGAACAGCTGGATTGATTAGTAGATTCATTGATTAATCCTTTTGCTCCTCACTTGTGAGGATTTACTGCTTTTTTCTGTTTGATATCATTGGATGTGTTTGTGTTTATGACTGTGGGTTGGAAGATTTGACGGTAGAGATCTGGGATGCCCCTGAGAGTCTCCGCAGGCTGGGAAGCAAACCAGGGCTGTGTTCTCTCGCGTAATCTCGTGAATCCAGCTGCCTCGCGAGATATAACGTGATTTGTGCAGCAGGACGTGAGGACGACAGCTGGTGGCAGTAATGCACCTCTAAGCTGGTTTGTCAACCGCAGCAAAAGAAGAGGTAGAAGAAGTGCAACTAAAACACGCAGGAGTTTTAGTAGCACTAAAACTTCATGCTCTTGTAAACACAGAGCATGAAGTATGGATTGGATATTTTAGATCATTTCGTTTCCAGAACATTTACTGTGATATCGTGATATTTCCTTACATTTACAGTGATGGGAGATTTGGGCCACGTTGCCCACTCCTAGTGACCAAATCCAAATGTCCAAATGACACATGAATCCATAAATAAACAAAAGTGTTCGGTTCCAGTCGCGTTACGTCTTCACGAGCCGGTAACTAGACACACTGTACACCTTCAGCACACACACACACACTTCTCAGCAGGTAGAGCGGGTCGTCCACTGATTGCAGGGTTGAGGGTTCGGCCTCCAGCTCCTCCTGTCCACATGTGTCCTTGGGCAAGACACTGAACCCCAAACTCCCCCTGATGGAGTAACCAGCTCCACCTCCATCTGTGTGTGAGTGTGTGTGTGTGTGTGTGTGTGTATGTGAACGGGTGAATGAGAAGCAAATTGTAGAACCTTTTGGATTTATTTACCAAGATGTTGGAGTCTGTTGAAGCTCAGCTACTTTGGCCTTGTGCTGATCACAGCGGCCCATCTCTTATTATCCTCTCAGCCAATCAGTATCCAGATCTCTTATTTTCCTCTTAAACGCCAGTGATGCTGAGCGGAGCAGGTCACCAGGATACCCTCCGGTGTGTCCCGCTGTGACCGTGTGTTCCCACCACAGGAATCTGCAGCCCGTTTGATAACCTGACAAATGTTTAATGAAGGCATTTTTCAGTGTGCTTCAATTTATTTCTAATGGCCACTAATGGGAAGTATACAGCGGACATTGGCACATGAAGACAGAGGAGACGTCTTTGAGCCAACAGAGATAAAGTGTGAGTCCTGCTCTGTCTCACACACACACACACACACACCTCCCTCCACCCTAACAGCACCCTCGGCGAGCCCCCCTGTTCTCTAGTCGCTAATGACGGACAGCTGAAGGCACACTCCTGGGGCGCCAATCAAATTTGCAGGCCTGTAATTGGATTACAGCGGGCAGGGGGGAGGGCTTTTATCTCTCCCTCTCTCTTGTTTGTGCTCTTGTCTGCGGGTGAATGATGGACAAAAGAGCGGCCTGTCAACGTCAACTCGAGGCTGACAGAGAGTGTGTGTGTGTGTGTGTGTGTGTGTGTGTGTGCTGATTGTTTGGAGGTTTGGAGCCAGCTGACGGCTGCTGAGTGTATTGACATGACTTTGTATGGGTTTTGGTTTTTATGTGTAATGCGTCTATCTGTGTGTGTTTTATGTTTGTAGGCATGTGTGAGTCTTTGTGGCAGTGTGTGTGTGTGTGTGTGTGTGGGGGATTGAAGCAGGCAAAGAGCTAAACATCACTTAGCTCATTGCCTCGTCTCTGTTGCCTTTTCACCAGAGCTCAACACCAGAACAACACAAAGGCAGCTGTCCCCCGGCCAAGTGTCCTGCAGGAAGAGGAAGAGACGACACATCACAGACACAATGAAAGTAACAGCCGCTGTGGAGGCGAAGATGCTGCTGAAGAAGCAGCTGGGCCTTTCTCCAGAAATCTCATTTGCTTCTTGGAGAAATAGTTAAAGACGAGAGGAAAGTCTGCAGAACACACGTCGGCTTGCTGGTTTAAAACTGGTTTAAATTATTAATTTTGATTATTATTATTTTTGATCAAGCTATCAAAAATATTAAATAAAATGTAATTAACAATTTACAAATCTGCTAAATATTATTGCCAAAGTTCTTTTGCTGCTTGTTTCTCTGAAATATCAGCATGTGAAAAGGTCGAGGTTTGTTTCACCTGTGATTCTTTAAGCAGTCGAAACAAAAAAAGGAATAAATATGGGGACACAGATTATTTACATGCATTTATAATCATAATAATATTCAACTTTATTTCTATAGCAAAAAAAATTGAATTAAAAAATTTAAAAAAGGACATTATCATTGTGGTAAAAAGATGTGTCTTAAGATTTCCTACAGCAGAGAAGTCCTGCATTAACCTACAACTCATAATAAAATCAGTCTGTTTAACAAAGGCTTATATTTCTGTATTATTAATGTACTAACCCTGAAAAATGATATGTGCTTTCATTGGCTGAAATAATAATGTTGTAATTACCTATCTTAGTTAGTCTTAGTCTAAGTAAGTTATATGTAACCGTAACATCTTTTTATTAGAAAAGAAATAATGTAATTAATCAATTCAAATCAGTCAAATCAGTATATCAACAGTTTTATTAACTCAGATCTTCTCTCCTCTGGATTATTGAAGAGGAAACTGTTGTTTAGTGAGATTTTATGGAGCGAATCAAACTGAAAACGTTAGGATGGAAAATGGAAAATATATATGTAATAAATATGTATGCATATAATATAATAAGTTCCAGGTGGGGAACTTTTAGACACTTGGATTCCAGGATCTATTACCAAAAAAAACCTCATGTCCAAAATCCAAATACGCCTTTTTGTAGATTTATCACAGATTTAATGTCTTACATTTCACATGTGGAAGTACGTATTTTTAAAGGATATTTCCCACAAAATATAATTCCTAATGCAAACGTCATTTGTGTGAGAGTGGGTTTTCTGAAGGGCTGAAATCTGAAAGTCCGGTTTTAAACTGGAGCAAATCATGAACTACAAACTGTGCAGCAGCAGCTGGAAACGAAAAAAGATTTTTCCTGCTTCCTCTTTGCACCGACACACACACACACACACACACACACACACACACTCAGCCACCTTGCACAAACACACACACACCTAAATGATGTTAATATTTTTACAAATGAATACTAACCATCACGCTGGTTTTACAGCAGACACACAGAGGAGCTAATCAGAGTAATGGCTCGATTAAGTCGCCACTGCTGACACACAGATGCACCCTGAGGCTGCTCAGACGCCACTCCTCTCAGCACCACGTGTGTGTGTGTGTGTGTGTGTGTGCTGCTGTCAATATGACAGTAATGATGACGTCTGAACACACACACACATTTACAGGACATGCATGTATAGAAACACACAGATGCACGTACACAAAGACACACAGTCACCTGCTGCCTGGATTAGATCTCTCTGTCACCTCTGTGGGAGTGCCTGCAGTGTGTGTGTGTGTGTGTGTGTGTGTGAGAGAGAGAGAGAGAGAGAGAGAGA
>JAVQJL010085302.1:0-20743 GCA_036024295.1 Nannoperca obscura
ACTGTACAGTAATGTTAGAGCCTGTTTCTGTTTTCATGAGGAAAGTATTTTTGAATCTCCAGCACTGAAAGGCATTGCTGTTGGGACAAATGAATAGAATGAATAATCATTTTACCAAAAGAATATATTTGGATATAACCCCTTTGTAATCACCAACATTTTGATTAGTAACTGTAATTTAATTACATATTTTTTCTAAGGAACTGTAATGGATTACAATTGCATTCATTTTGTAATTTAATTACGTAACGCTGTTACATGTAAGTGGTTACTCCCCAACACTGCTGTTGACAGCCTTAGTCCTGACAGAGAAAGCCCTTCAAATGGAACTCTTATTCACATATTTAATACCTTGTTTACTATGTAGCCGCACTGCCATCTAGTGGCCAACTGACAGAAATCTCTAACACCAAAGAAAATATGATTGAAGTCTAATGCATTGTGTGATCAAAATATATAGTGTTAACTCTCTGCTCACCTATTAGCCGTATTGAAATTATGTTTTGATAGTTAAGTAGTGAATGAATGATGTTCTGAAATGTGATTGCTGCTAAACCATGTGTTCCTGAATGTTTTTACTATGCCATTGCATTGTATGTTTAGAATCAGGAATGTGTGACCATAGTGATGTTTGAGTGTATGTGAATTTTGCACGTACAACTTACATTAAATTCACTAGAGTCAGGAAACATGAACAGCAGTTTTAAACAAAGGAATAGAGTTTTGGGCATGAAACGCTTTCTCCATATACAAAACCTGGTTGTTTTGGATAGAACCCACCTCTGTCCTCAATCTTGAGCTCAAGCAACATTGTTTAGTTCTCTAGACTTCTTTGTTTAAGTTTCTACTGTTCTTCACCGAAAGTCTGCACACAATTGAACCTTTTTCTAAGCGAGCCTCTGAGTGCCTTAGTGTTAAACTGAAGTAGAATGTCTGACGTTTTATATTTTGTACCAAAAAGCCTTTTGGTTTTATAATATTTTCCGGATTTAAGTGTAGTGTAGTCTGTAGCCAGATACATTTTATTCAACATTCAGCCACAAGGGGTTGCTTTGCCTGCCAACGTTTGGCCTTGTATTGTGCTGCAGCATCTTGGCCAGGATCTTCACGGTCTGCCCTGAAACAAGACTGCCTAAGACACCTCATCCACTCATCCACTTCGTGAAAGCAGTCACCGACGGAGTCACTTGGGAGCATAAGCTGCAGCTGGACTCCTAAACCAAGGAGCTGTCACAGACAGATGGCCTGCACCTCCCCCTGCCCTGTGCCACCACATTGAAAGTCAGATGAAATGGTCCTCTCTGCAATGAATCGGCTGGCAAAAGGCCATCTGCTGCTGTGATAATAGTTTATGCCCAATAAAATGTCCCCTGTAGAGAAGCTGATTGCCCTTGAATTATGTTCGATTTGCCATTTTGGTTCTAATAACCAAATGACATATTCCACCTCACTTTAGCCACTGAGTAAGGATTCTCATTTAATATCTGTTACACCTGTTTGTTAATATCACTTTATCATATAACCTTTACCATTTATCTTCATTAGTACCCTGATGTATATTCAATTATTAGAAATTTAGCTATAAATAAATGTTCCCATTTAGCAGAAATATGTGGTCTGTGTGTTTTTTACTTCCCTTAGAATGAAGGTGGTGCCCCAAGCGAGTGTAAAGATTGAATTGCAGCTGGTTATTTGTCTAATAAAGTGCTAAAGCAGTCTACTTAGGCCTTAATTGGCAGTCAGGTCAGCAATTGCTCAGCCATTTTGCAGAAATGCTGCTAGTGGTGCAGCTGTAACTGTTTTAAAAATCAGTAAATTTTTAAGTACTTTTTAAACACACAGTATTGTAGCCTACTTTGCTAATTTCAAGGTAAAAAATAACATGAAAAAAATCACAAGAAACTAAGAGACTCCATTGTAGGCTAATTTTGGTTATTGTAGCATATGTAGCAAGTAACTTTTTGTTTTCTGTTTTTTTGTGTTACTGATATTGTTTAAAATTAAATTGTTGTTTGTTTTATTGTTACTGTTTTTGTGTGGACCCCAGGAAGACTAGTGATCACTTTTTGGATAAAGAAAGTGCAATACAATTAAGGATTACATCATTATGGGGTATGGTTATGTTTAGCATTAGTGTACCTTGGCAAAGTAAACTATTACTAAGGTAATGGTTATGAGATAATTTACTACTGTGTGCTAAAATAAATATTAGTTTAACAGTATGAAAGAGTATAAAAAGTCAGTCTTGACCTGCTCCATACAAAAAAGTATCCTCAGATAACTTTGTTTTGATATGGCGCTATATAAATAAAACTGAATTGAACTGAATTAAAATGAGGCTTTGAAAAAGAAGGGAGCCTACTAATGACACATGTGCACTGCTAGGTGTGTCTCAGTACAGGAAGAAAGGCCCAGGTGAACTTTGTGCCCTTTTTAATAGAGAGCCCCTTGCCTGGTCCTAGTGCTAGACTGCCTGTTACCTTTCACTTCCACACACAGAACTGGAGTTACATCCAGGTAATTCCATTTATAGACGGATCGATTCAACAATTTAGAATCGGTTGTATCATAGTCTAGAGTCCTGATTTTGTGCACAAGAGATGATGATTGAGATATTAAATTTACTGCAATTTTCTTTCTTTCTTTTCTCTTCATGTTTAACCTTGTGCTGCTCTCTGCATTATTGTGACTTGTGCCGTGTTGAAAGTGCTTATTATATATAATATATACAATATTAATAGGTCAAATTTAGTAAGATTGCCGTCTTTATTGAACAGGACACTTTTTCTCGTGAGATTACAAAAGAGGTGAAATAGGTGCCTTTACTGCATTCTCAGTTGACGCGAGGCTACACTCGATTTGACAGTCTGAGTATCGCGAGATGTGACCAGCTGTTTAGTCTGTGTTTTTTTTTTAGATTGGTGCTTGTCGGTCAACACGTGGGGAGGAGAGACTGACTTTGTACAGGGACACGTTAAAAAAAAAACTCACATTATCAGTGTTGTTCTCATCGTGGCGTCTCCGAGGACCCTAAAGTACTGTAAGTAAACTCAAACTCTGCAGAGGAAAGAGCGCGTTTAGCCTCTGAGGGGAACGACTATGCAAGCCGACTGCCATCTGCATAATGTTCACACAGCGTGACTTAACGTTAGTTCAAATCCGCTCACAGGGGTGCAACACACGCACGGTCTATTAAAAAAAAACAAGCCATTGACATTTCCACGCGTCTCTGCAAACTGTCTACAGTTTACTGTGTGACTTACTGAATGCAGTAATCCCATGTCATTGAACAACTAGCCTACTCTTCTCTCTCTAACTTAACACACAGCACACTCCAGCTAGCTTCTTTCCCTCTTGTGTCATTTAGATGACCCTAGTTCCTTCTCCTGCGGTCTCTGTGCATTTACTAACAACTGGCTAATGTGTCTTCAATGGTAACAAACGCGTAGACGTTGTCCGCAGTACGAATGCAGTTGGCTATGGTTTTCGCCAGGCTGGCTAGCAAGCTAACGTGAAGGTTTGAGGCCCGTGCAGGACAGAAGCACTCTTTGGCTTAAAATGTCCTTTAACCCTGCGTCAGTCTGGCTCATGCCCTCATTGGTCCATGTGCTTGCGTTTAAAGCTGGGTAATGCGTTCCCTGTGTGTTGTGGCCTAAAGCGACGATCAGTCGGTGTAATTAAATTAAATTAATACATTTAAGTGGGTTTAAACACGAGGCTTTAATGATGTTACCAACCCACGGTCATGGTTTTGGGCCAGAGATAATGCAGTGGATGGAACGTGCGATTTGCTGCCTTGCCATTTTAATTCGTGTTAATGCTCACAGACGTTTTAGCATTATAACCAATGTGCTGGGCTAGCCTGCTAACTTAATACTCTGTTCTGCACTGCGGCCTCCTAACCGGCCATGCTTTAGTCCCCGCGTTACGTGGTACGGGATTTAATTCCATACAATGTTACGACAAACGCCCTTCTCACACACACACACGTTTTATTTTTATATGTGTGTGTGTGTGTGTGACAAAACGCTGTGCATTTTAAGACTGGACACAAGTAATGAGTCATATTCGGCATTCAAATGAGGCACCTTGCGGCACATGTTAGGTTTTACTTTCTACACTTTGCTCTAATGTCTTGCTAATTTGCCAGTCTTTCTTTTTTTCTTTCAAAGACGGTGGTGTGCTATGCTAGCTAAGGCACACAATCCTGCAGCAGTGTTGGTGTATTGAGGAATATTAGGAGGAAGAGTCCGGAGTGTTACTCTGCCATGGATACCGTTACATTACCCTTCCCCACCTCTCTGCGAGGAAAATGCTGCTGCCACAGTTCACGTTGTGCTTTTTGTACTTGCTAGCTAGCTAATTCCATTATCAGCTCTATGTTGTGATGAAATGGTCATACACAACCTTTTCTGTAGCTGATGTTGAGCTACGCAGGCAAGAGCACCTGTGGGCTTCTGTATTGTGAGCCACACAGTCAGCATGCAGCTAGCTTAAACGTTCTGGCATTAGCTTTAATGCACCGCTGAAAATTGACAGTATGACCCCTGTGTAACTGTAACAGTAGTGTCAAGGTGCAAGCTCTCATCCTGTCAAAGAACTGTAAATGGCAATAATGAGATTTTGGTTTATCTGTCAGATAAACTGAAGGATTAGCCTGTTGTTGTAAGGTAAACCTTGACTGTAGCAGTGTAGCCCCTGTACATTCCATCCCATCTTTTGGCAGGAGGGGTTGTACCAATTCCATGGTCTACCAATCGGTGTGCTGAAGGAGTGGTCTAGACCAGTTAATGAGTGGTCCCCTCCTCCCTTCTCTGGATGTACTGGCAATGCTGTTAGCCGAATGAATGTCAGATCATGATCCTTTGTCTTTTTAAATATACTCTTATCGAGTTTGCCTTTAGTCTTATTGTTGCACTGTATATTTCAGTTTGCATAGTTCTCGCTTGTCAAGTTGAACTTTGAGACTTGGGGATGGAATAGACAGTGGCAGATGTGGCCCTTCTCTTGATTGGTCACTTTGAATACTGACCATGACTTTGTTGGCTGTTGGGTTTGATCACTGACTCTAAGATTTGCCTGAGAGAATGATCATTTCCATGGGGCCAGCATGTCAGTGCAAGACTTGCTTGCTCCAAGTTATAACCTAGCCTGACTAGTGGGGCTACAAACCAGTCGGTGTACAAAAATGTACAAAAGTACATTTAATTTGCATGTCCACTTTGACCAGATTAACGCTACTGTGGGTGTTGAAAGTGACCAATCGGAAGAAGGGAGACATCAGCCACTGTTTGTTCCATCATGGTCTCCAAAGTCTCAAAAGTCAACTTGACGAGCGAGTGTTGAGCAGTTTCCAGCGCACTGGGAGCCTCAAGCTCGTCACAGTCCTGTGCTCGAGGGACTGCATTTGTGCATGAGGAGGCTTTCCCACTGTTCTGTGCACTCAAGTCCACACACCTGGTTTTTATGTGGACGGGTTTTGAGATTGAGATTAATTAAATGCCATACCAATGGTCTATATGGTCCTAGTGGTCCAAACCAATTGCTCAGTGGTCTGTCGCAGAAGTGACAGTATGTCATGTTAGTATAGTGTGTTGTCATAAAGCTGCTCTGTAGGCTCTCTAGGTTGCCTTTGCTCAGCATGTTACAGGGTATGTAACATGTAAATACAGCCTGACCACTCCACTATCTGAACGCCAAGGTCAGTTTGAATCTTGATTTTAAGGCCAAGAAAAGTGCAAACTAACAGCAGTCTGACCTGTAGGTTTGACTATTGTAACCTTGTCCAAGGTGAATGTAGTGTGGGCCACCATTTCATACACATACTGTGTATACAGGCTATACATCAGTACTTTTCTGTTTTGGGTTTGGTGCCCATATGCACAGTTTTCAGTTGTTGCTTTGATGATAAAAGCTGTTGCTATAATGACTTTATGTTGGAGATTTTGAGTTCATCCAGCCTTAAGCGCCTGTTGCTCTTCATCTCACGAGTTCATTGGGGCTGCTTCCTCTTCAGCCGTCCGTCATTATCCTTTGCAAAACTGAACTGTCGACTTATTATCAGTGAAGATACTACACGTACGACTCACCCTTGATCTCATAGGTATGATCATATTCTTGGAGCTCAAGGACAGTCAATTGTTTTATTACTACTACTATTACTACTACTACTGATATGGACATTTGCAGGCTACAGCCCTTTTAATTGGTTGGGTAGGCATTATTTTTAAGTGCCCTGCAACCAACTTTATATCCCCCATGAAACCTGTACATTTTGTAAGTATTATATTTTGCACTTTAAATGTGTCGAGTAATGCAGAGCAGCAATTTTGAGTGAGGACAATCTACATTTGATTTAAATCTAATTCATTCTTTGACTTGTGATAAATTACCTATTTCATTGGAGTTGTGCTTTAATTGTAGAACAGGTCAATTGTTTAAATTAAGCTTTGTTTCAAGAAAAGTATATAAACAAGTTTTGATTAAATATGAACATAATTTAGGAGAGACAGCAGTCCATCTATTGATGGAACATTAAAATGCATGTTGTATGGAATTGTAGTTGTCATTAAATTGTATATCTCACAATTGTTGCTTGCCCTTCATATCTATATTGCTAATTCTTTTCCTTACAGATTAACATGTGGCTATTCAGTAACAGACAGTGAGTTTTTTTTTTTTTATTCTTTCTGTTGGTGCGTTCAAGATTGTAATGATGTCGCTGGCCCCAAGAGACCTTTTCCTATACTTTCATTGTGAAAGGGATGTCTGTAAATCAGCGGATACTTTTTTAAAAACATTTTTTAAAGGCACTACAACTTGCCAGTACAAATACTTCCATAGTCCTTATTTAAACATTAATTAGATAAATGCTAAATTGATCCCGAGGGAAATTTAGGCATCCAGTACTTTAAAAACAAAAACACCAATACAAGAATTTAACAATAAAAACACACAAACACAGCCGTGAAGTGTTCTAACCCCCAGAACTAATACAGAGAGCCGTCACTATGATAGTAGTGCTAAATGGAATAAATGCAAATGTAAGATGACTAAAAACAAAACGGTACTAGAATGATACTTTGGATAATAAACAAACTACAATTTAAGATAAATATATTGAGCAATTACTATGCTAATTGTGCATAAGGCTAACCTAGCCCGAAGCTGACAGTCCAGCAGCCTGATGACAAAATGCACGTAAGCATTCAGTGTCACTTCGTCATCGCTGGGAGTAATTGAAGAGCTGTATGGCCTGTGGGACAAAAGACTTCCTCAGTCTGTCCATTGAGCAGGACTGAGACAGCAGTCTGCCACTGAACCTACTCCTCTGCCTGGTGAATTTGCTGTGGAGAGGGTGGCGGGCATTGTTCATGTTGGACAGCAGTTTGGTTAGGGACCTTCTCTCTGCCACTGACATAATTCGGGAAACAACATTTAAGGAAGCCTTCTTAAGTACTCTCTTCAAATCTTCACTACAAGCCTAAGATTTTTTTTATGGCACACAGTGCAATCACATAATGTGAAGTGTGTATGTATAAAAATAAATAAATAAAAGTCTTGTAAAGTAAAATTCTCTCTTTTTCAGCACTTAATTAAACAAATGCTTAAGGGCATTTAAACAAAATTGTTATAGCGTTTGTATTAACAGTATTTACAAAATTTCTATTTTTACTGCAAATGTATATCGGTTATTGATCTTTATTAGTAATCACTTTAGGCCGTGAAAAACACATCCATATGCTTATCCTCAAAGGTCATGTGTTGGATATACATTTTTCCTCATTGATACTTGACATGATAAAAAAGAACAGACACAATGAATTGATTGATGTGGCATCAGATAAGTGTTAAACAGCAGCTAAACCTACCTACCTATCCTTGTATCTAAGTATGGCCTAAAGATCAAAATAAATCTATATTAAACCTTGTTCTTGACTTGGTCTTTTGCACAACAAGGTAGTACTGCAGCAATGTCCAATGTAGCATCAAAGTTGTTTATAGAAGTCAATGGGACCAGGAAATATTTATGAATGAGGGGATTCATCCAGTAATTTGTAAACTCTCGTTCTATCCAGCTTAGTGTTTCTCTCTAACTGACCTGATTTGCTGCAACAACCTGTAACATTAGTTCATTTTTTCTACTGTTATTCAACAATGAACTGAAAAAGTACATTTGACAGTGTGCACAAATGATTAAATCCAATATCCGTTTACAGGAATACATTTGGGGAAAAATTGGCATGGTCAACGTTTTATAAGAAATACACCAAAAGTTAGTTGGAAATTGTAATCATTTGAAATTGTCTATCTATTCTATGCACTTTCAAATGCAATCCAATCATCCATGTATCACCCTGATGTGTAGATGGTGTAGTCTTTCCCACCTTCTTCTTCTTGGCTATGCATTATTCAAGACGAAGGCCACAGCCCCGGTACATTCACACAGTGTTTGCTCCCTCTTGTCTAAATGTTGACATACTAGAGTCCCTACTAGTCATTGAATTAATGGAATACTGGAGTTTTCAGAAATTCCAGACAGCTAAACCATTATAGTAATAGACTAGCAGGTAGTTTTCTAAATGGTGTCATTTTATCTTGCTCTGGCACAACAACTTCATACAAAGCAGCTCTTTGTTAATGTTGACAGTATATCCCAGGGCTCTGCTGGTAGTCTGCAGAGGGCCAGCAGTTGATTACGTAGAGCAGGTGGGAGTGCCAGCGGTCATAAAGGTCAAAAATCTATACACACACACGCACAGCTGCCAATGAGAGCCATGTCTGGAAGCATTGCAGGATGTGATTGAGTCACATCCACCCATGTGATGCATTCCTTCTAGGTCTGTTAAGGAAAGGCATGTGCATATGGCCTTTTTTTAACATGGACAGAGTCACCTCCTGTTAGGTGGCATGCCAGTAACTGGGCATGCAGAGGGCTGTACCAGTGTCTTCAGTTGGGGCTGACTGCTGCTGATCATTTTGTAACTCAAGACCTTCAACGCAGTCTGTGTTCTTGCTGTGTTTCACTCTTTTAGATGTATTTGACTTTGAGATGTGTGTCTTTCTAGTGTAGCATTTTACACAGAATGTTAGAGTAGTCAAAAGGAGTGTACAATCTTTACATAATATGAACCACCCTGGTTAAAGAATGTCATGAAATTCCTAGGCCCTGATCAGACAGAAAGCGCTGCAGGTTTGTCTCGTTAGGCAATCGCTGAATCACCTGTCCTTAGCCTACCTGATTTTGCTTTCTAAACTGGCTAGCTAAAAGAACAACTTGCTAGTTATCTAGTCAACCATCTGCATCAAAAATGGACAGGTACTTGTTCCGGCTCTGATTGAGGGTGGGAGGCCAATTCCAAATGATGGACACAGGGAAACGGAGATCAGTGTTGGCCAAATCATATAGCTCTGGATATCCAGCAAAGCCTTCATGATTGTTTGTTTCCAAGTAACTGTAAACTTCATCGTCACCACCACAGAAGGCCCTCTTCTCAATTTACCCCAAAAATTGTGGGGGTGCTTTTCTCCTCTGAGTTGAAGGTTTTTCGACTCAAGGCGTTCAGAGCTCTACTGCAAAGACGTTACACCCAGGGCACACGAGCAACAAGCAACATGCAACATCTGCCGTTTATAGTACTCCTACACAGGATTTTACAACTCTGGAAAGTTGGCCATGATGGGGCAGTTATTTCATCTTTTTTTGTTGTGGTGATTGCAAGGTAAACAGAGTAAATGCGGTGTTCATGTTACAAAGTAATCCACCACGACTGTGCAATAAATAATCTAGATCTGACATTATATTTGATAAATTGTATTTAATACTCGATTTTAAGGTTCTGGACGGGGAATCTGAGACCAAACACAATCGGAACATTCATACTGTCAAGTATTCTATGGTTTTAGGAGCCCATCAAAGACTTTCTCAGTCTTGTGTGTTCCATAAGCCCACTTTCAGGTTGTCACATTTTCATGACTAAATTAAAGATTTGGCTAATTTACAAATGGAATGTGTTTGGATTTTCAGGAGGATTTGATTGGTGATATAGAACTGATTTCATACCTGCTTTGTCTCTCTTGGGGTTGCATGGGATCTTTTGTACTTCCCAATGTTGGGTGAAAGACTAAATTAAAGGACAAGATGAAGCTTAATCCGTAAATCAACCTGTAATCAACAGGCAGATCCAAACACGTTTTCCCAGATTTGCTCTAAATTATAATCCGTAACCATAATGTCCCTAAACTAATACAAGTCTGTGTGTGTCTTTGTAACTTTCAGGTGTAGCTGTTAGTGTCTTGAGGAAATGCCACTGAGGTTTCGCTCTGTTGTGCCCTACACTCTGCCTGGAGTCCTTGCGCTGATCGGCTGGTGGTGGTACATCTCGCGGAAGAAAGAGCGGCTCATCAGCCATGACGGCCCAGAAGGGGCTACAGCTGCTATGAGCCTTAGAGCATCTCCAGCAGAGGGCAGCAATGGTTTGGTTGAGAAAGGCACGGCTTCCCCCACAAATAACACAGAAAGCCCCACCCACAGACCTCCAAAGGTCAGTAGCCAGAGAACAGAACATGACATTTCCCAGATCCTTGTCCAAGACACTAAATCAGCACCTTTACTGGAACAAAGTTTTGAAGAAGCTGCCTCTCACCTTAGCAGAATAACACAAGAACAAGTCCATAAACCCTCAGTCTCAACTCTTCCAACCCCTGGCAAAGAAGACAGCCTGCAGGTGTCATCTAAAGACCCAGAGAAAAGCTCTTCATCGTCCCTCGTGAAAGAGCTGGAGAAACACCTCGTCAAAGATCGAGCCTCTGCTCCAGAAGCCACCGTAGAAGAGGTCATGTTGCCCTGCCAGTCTACCAAAGTCGCCAGCTCCCCCACAACTGCACACCTTTCTGATGCAGAGAGGCCAGAGCCAGAGGGGGAAGTTGCAAAGCACCACAGCACTGTTGATACACATGATGAGATTGTTGTTTGCACCGTCACCCCAGCCAAAGTGCAGAGAGCGACGCGATCAGAGATCGACTCTCTAGAGACACCCCCATCAGTGCAGGATTTCCACCAACATATTCTAACCAGCACACCTACCTCCCCGGCCCCAGCCTCCACAGCCTTGATGACGATTCAAGACTCCACCACCACATCGGTGACTCCAGAGGACATCCAGGTACACAGTTGCAGTGAAGAGGAGCGGGATCTGGAGCTTCTGGCAACTGTACTCATAACTGAGGTCATTTCAGCAGCCACCCAGGAGGTCCTTGGTGTCACCAGCTGCCAGGTCACAGACAACAGCCAGCCCAGCTGTAGTAGCAGCACACAACTGGATAGTGGCAGACTATGCTCCCAACAGAGGCCAATCACAGCAGCACAGCAGCACCACCATCTACAAAAAAGCCCCTCACAGATGGGCTGTGAGTTTAGAGAGCCAACAGGGAAAGAAGAGCAAGGGATGCCTAATGGATGCTCCTCAGCTCCAGTATGGATGCCTGTTGAGGTCAGTCATAGGGTTTATCAGACAAACAATGCACAGAGAGGCCATTGGCCAACACCATCGCACCAAGCAGCACAAAGTACCCCTTTGATAAACATGAAACTGATAGGTGATGAAGCAGCCGCGCTGGCTGAGGACTCGGCCTGCAGCACTTGCCACTCTGAGGATGGCATCGGCAGCGAGGACCTCCAGAACAGCATGTTTGACAACCAAATGGATCTGATCCAGGTTACAGACTTGTCAGCAAGAGAAGACGCACAGCCTCAGTCACTGGTTGAGACTGCCACAGAGGCAACGGTTTTGGCTGTAACTGAAGAAGACTCAGTGGATGCTGTGTGTGAGATAAAGAGGCTCAATGGAATGGGCCTGAGGAACGGAGGTCATGGGACATGTGAGGTGGAGACAGACCAGTCTGGAGGTGAGACATCAATCTGTTAATTCTGGTCATTAGTGTAAGTAGTAGTGTTGCTGAGTAGAGCCAGCGCGATGCTGGATTTCTGAGGCCAATATATCTGCCGATAGTAATTTTGTAAATAAACGCCCATGTGATTTCTTTTTTTCTAGATCAGCATCAGTGTAGACACCCCCATGTTGCCCCACATTTTGTCAGAAATCCAGTCATTTCACTTTGGCAGTATTATAATTTAGCTGTGTGGTTTCAATTGTTGTGCCCAACAGTGACTCTCCTTTTTAACTGTTAATAATTGCATGCTGGATTTTCAAAGTCCCAAAGAGTAACTGATTTGAACTTTCAGCCTTTTCAGTCAGTTTATTTCAACTTCCTGCTTTGACAGTATATCAGTTTAAATAATTTCAAGCTGAATGTATTTCAGCTTCCAATTCTGCCAATTCTACATTTTCAGCGATGCTTTATTTCATCTTTATTTTAGCATTCCAATGCATATTCTGCAAGAACATAACTCTATCCACATTTTTTATGTAGTCATTCAAAGATCAAAATGTTCTGCTCAATTAGGACATTCCTGCTATTGTTTTAATTGTTCATACCTTTGCTGGAGAACAAATTTCCCTCGATACTGTAGTTCCTGCCCTAACGACAAGGCGTGGCTCCAGAATGCAGTCTGATTTGTTTTGGGGGGGGGGTTTCTCTGCCGACCAATGAAAACTTACTCTACAAAGTATCTTCTCATCGACTATATTACTACTCCAATGTTAACTGAAGGGAACAGAAAAGAGACAGAAAAAAAAAAAACCTTCTTAACCTGCTTCATTTTCACGTTGGGCATTACAGACACAAATTCCACATTTAAACTTCCATGGGGCTACTAAAACATTTTCTCAAACCCTTGCTCAGCAAACATTTCTGTTTTTGTGTATACTAATAAACACTATCTTACCGCCTGCATCTGTAAATGAAGCCTCCCGTCATTAGTAGAACTTTGTAGTTTTAAATATAGAATGTCCATGTTATTAAGTAAGCAATGGTTAGTAGGTGAAAAGCTTTAATGAAGCACTGACAAATAATTAGTTTGCATTAACAAAAACTTAACTGGAGCGTATGTGAAAACTCCTTTTACTATCAGTAATATTAAATCCTTGTTGAGTGACAGAGATTGAAGATTTAAAGAAGGAAAACCTGATTTCCTAGTGGTGTGACCGAGTGGCATGTGATGTAAAATACAGTGCAGATGCTAAGCATGCAGCGGTAGTGTCTTACTGTTGTTACAGTGATCCGGCATACACCGATTACACGCGATTACCCGTGCCCCCTCAGTGTCCAAATTGAGTGCCCAAGTTCATCAACTTAATTTGTAAAATACAAAGCGTGTATTGATACTTAGTTGGACTGCGGACGCTACTGTTATAGGAAGATTTAATATTAAAGATCAAAGTAAGCACTTTCAGATTGATCTCATCGCCGAATATCTTTTATTGTTTAAGTTTATTAACTGGTTTCGTCACTGTGGCATCCATACTAGATGCTGCTGTTTCGAGTATCATGTCAAATAATGACTTCTGATAAATAATATACAAGGCATCCTGGGTTACGCGTCAACAAATTCCTCAGAATAAGCACTGGACCCTGAAACATCTGTGTAGCTGGTAAAAGTGATAATGATGGTGTGTGTGCGTGTATGTGTGTGCGTGCGCGCTTGTGTGTTCAGGCTCTGATGTGAACAGTATGGACTCTGTGGACAGCGGCTGCACTATGGGGGCCGGGGAAAACCAGAGCAATCATGCTGCCTCCTCGAGCTCTGAGCTCATCATCTGGGAAATTGAGGTTCCAAAGGTGAGTCAGGACGACTGACACAAGTAAAACCATGCCGTATCAGTGTCACGTGAAATGAACCCTTTTGAAGCTGAGTTTACACTCTAATTGTTGTTACTAAGCGCCCACTGCGCGTCCTGCGCTTTTCATTTCATCATTTACAATGGAGACGATCGGTTTTACAGAGTAGTTGCAGACAGACAGTGTCGGGCTGTGTTGGTGTCTCTCCTGTAATTCCATCACCCGCCTGTAGGGGGGTGAGCTGGAAGCTGTTTCTGTACTCGTTTTCCACCAGAGTGAGTCCAGTAAATTGGACAATTTGGACAATTAGAAAGTATTTTTTTAAATATAATTCCCTTTCTTTGCAATAGTCTCCCAAACTCCAACACACATTTAATGTTCCACCTGGGATCAAACCCTGAAACCTGATCACAGAATGGTGTTGTGTAATAGTCTATGCCTGTTATCTCTGCAACGAGAGCCTTGGAAGTGTTTAAGCACTATCTTGCTATTTGCATCATCCACACTCAAAGACATGAACGTCTTTACATTCGTATGTAGTTTCTCTGTTTGAATATTTTCTGCTTCTTTTCGCCAAAATTTCGAACATTCAACTTGTTCATTCCATTTTTTAAAATTAATTAATCACCAGATATATATATTTCTCTCTCTCTCTCTCTCTCTCTCTCCTGAGCAGACCGCTTCCTCTGAGGAAGTTTTACACTCTTCATACGCAGGCTCATGTATCAGACGGTCTTTCCTTGTATCACACAGGCCTGTCTCAATCCTCATGCACATGCAACAGAACAAACCACAACGACAATCCCCGATAATCAAATTTGCACTATAAAACACAAAATGCAGCTTTCCACATTTAGTAATCATAACAATTTCAAAGAATCACTTGCTGCCTTCCACTCCTGAACGAGAACAAACCTTAGGCCTTCCAAATGAAAAGAACAACTTTTTTGTGTGTGTAGGCTCCAGAAGGTCCCCAATCATTGATTGATTGGCCCGGCCAGGGTCCGCTTGTTCTCCTCCAGAGAAGCGGAGACAGGTTGGTGGATCTCGGACAAGCCCCCAAGTTACGTCGTAGAAAACTGCCTATGCTCTCAAGTTGAATAAAACACAAACACTTACAGGTCGTTGAGAAAAATATATTGTACAACAGAAGTCATCAGCCATCTCTGCTATCTCAAAGAGAAAATGCAAGATCACAGCTCTTATGGTATTCTGGAGACAAAAACTCTTTTCCATTGGTCAGTGATACATGGGTTGATAGGTTTAAATCTACAGGTACTTTAAAAACACTCTTAACGCACACTTAATAACCTCACCCAATACCTAACCTTTAGACCATTATGTGGAGTCACGGTGCTTCAGTATACACACAGAAACTTAGACATGAAACTGGGTGAAAGTTCAAAGTAGAGGAATGAATAAAACTGGAACTATTAGATAACTAAATATTAATACATATACAAACAAATGAATACGAATAAATGATTACAACAGTTTACCTCTGATCGCCCCCGTTGGCTGGCTGCTGTATAGGTCATAAGCCCCGCCTCAAAAAGTACACCTCAAATACATTTTTCCCCAAAGATGGTTTCTGTCATTTTAGGTAGTTTTTATCACGCTGATGTTTGTTCAAGTGTTATAATCTTGGTTTTAATTAGTTATTTGATGCTATAAAAATGGGCTGTCAAGTCATGATTGACAACTGTGAGTGTGCTCGCGATTGGCTCGGGCGGCTGTATAGGCGGGAACTGCGGCTCCAGTTACAGTGGGAGGAAGTGAAGACTTGTCATCTTTGGGGCCACATCAATTGGCCATACTTAAACACTAAAATGATTAAAAGTTTAAATGGGCATATCGATAGCTTGCAAATGTATGCTTGATATATCTATGCATGTCATTTCACCCACATGCACAGAGAATTCACTGAAATGTGGCTAGTAAAATATTTGAATATTTCATTAATATTTAAAGAATCAGTCTTACTAGATGCTAACTATTTATAGAAAATGAGTGATGTCCATTTGTTTGTCTTTAGAAAAGTCTGAATTGTTATGCTCTTTGCTCACATTCTTCTTGTGTAAATGTTCTTGTCTCTTCTGCGTGTCTTCCTGCACCAGCACCTTGTCGGGCGGTTAATAGGGAAGCAGGGGAGATACGTGAGTTTCCTAAAGCAGAATTCTGGCGCAAAGATCTACATCTCCACCCTGCCTTACACACAGGAGTTCCAGATCTGTCACATAGAAGGTAAGTCAGGGGAACCAGGTCTCCACATCCCATAATGTCTTTTGAAGAGTTTGAGCTGAGGGAATTGATTCACATTGGAATTCAGATTCTTACTGGATGAGGAAAAATCTGAGCATTTCAAAGAAACTATTGATCTCCACTTCCTAAATCAATGTTGTTTAGGACCACACCTAAAACTTGTGTTTGATCTTTTTCCAGGTACACAACAGCAGGTTGACAAAGCCCTGTTGTTGATTGGGAAGAAGTTCAAAGATCTGGACTTGACCAACCTATATGCACCTCCACCGCCCCCACTCACATTGCCATCACTTCCCATGACCTCCTGGGTAAGGACGGGCTCCCTGGTTACTCGGCAAATCTTTATTTTTAGAGTTGCTTTTTAACTGTTACAATATATTTCAAAGCTATTAATACCTTCAAAATGCCTGCATTTCCACACTTCCCAGCTTATGTCAACTCAAAGGTGAGGGACTGAATAAGTGATTAACTAAAAGTGATTTTAGCATCATGGTTTTTGTTCATTTATTTTAGTCTTGTTTACATGGTAGTAAGATGACAATTCAGCAGATTGGAAGGCCTTAAGTTCATTCCTTGGTAAAATACCAGGATTTGATAAGCTCCAAGGCCAACGAATCCCTTATCAGCTCTTTCATTCACAATGCCTTTTAGAATGTCTTTTTAGCCAAACAGGCGATGTATGCAAAACACGTGCTAACTCAGTGAACATGGCGGACTGTCTTAAGTGTGGATACACTTTACCGAAGTCAATAAAACCAAAGTCAGTGAAACAACTGCGAAATGTAATATTTGCACGGCAAAGTGGGGGACAACAATTCTCTGCTTAAATATTTATCTACCGCCCTTCATGCTTAAGAAAATGGCGTTTTGGATGACTTGAGAAGAATAAGTACTCTGTTTCCATCTACCGCCAGTGTTACACCATATTCTGTAACCCGTCAGATTCTGTGGCCTGTAGCAGTGAAACCGTCATGTAAAAAATGCTAATGAACACCACAAGCGTCTTCTCCAGGGTACTGATGAGAAGATAAAAAACTAACCATAAAGTCCAGTAAGCAGACTCCTCAGACACAAACACCCTGCACATACTGTAGGTGTATTTGTTTACTCATTTTAGGCAAGTCTGTGTAAATGTCTGGAAAGCGAATACAGCAGTAGTCATTTACATTCAACAGTAAAATAGCTGTAATGCAAGCTTTTTTTTCTGCAGCTGCATCCCTCTGCCACATTTAGGCATTTAGCAGACGCTTTTATCCGAAGCGACTTCCAAATGAGAGCTTTACATAAAGTGCATAGAACCATGATGAAATGAAACCA
This sequence comes from Nannoperca obscura, assembly GCA_036024295.1. Classification (NCBI taxonomy): domain Eukaryota; kingdom Metazoa; phylum Chordata; class Actinopteri; order Centrarchiformes; family Percichthyidae; genus Nannoperca; species Nannoperca obscura. The sequence continues at coordinate 17,320 of JAVQJL010085302.1, forward strand.
GGATGAAATGTTGGGTTTTTTTTTTTATTTGTCTTCTCAGCTTCTGCTCCCCAGTGGAGTGACCGTAGAAGTGATAGTGGTAAACATCGTGTCAGCCGGTCACGTCTTTGTCCAGCAGCACACGCATCCCACCTACCACGCTCTCCGAAGCCTTGACCAGCAGATGTTCCTCTGCTACTCCCAGCCGGGCACCCCCACCTTGCCCTCACCTGCAGAAGGTACAGTCGATCATCGTTCGATCACGGTCGCGCTCTGTTACATTTTTCTGCAGTTTTAATCAAAAAAGAGATGGATGTACTCTGACTGAACCATCTAAAGAATACAAAGTACAAGTAATTGGAGAGCATGCGTGAGGTTCGAGGGACTTATCAAAATTTTGTTTGATAATTTAACACAAACGGAACAGTACTGGAGAGACCACAAACTGAACACGGTGGAATATCATTTCTGATCTGACCAAAATGAATAACAGTCAAACCCTAAATAACTAAACTACAAGCAACACAGGACAGTTTGTCTTCAGTGTAATGAAGATGATCATATATCCCAAAGTTTTCTAAAGAAATATGCAAATAGACTTGTGGCCACTTTGTCATTTGTCTCTAAACGGAGAGTGAGAGAGAAATACTGGGAGTTGTATGACCCGCGAAAAGATCAGCCCATAGAACTCTGCGCAGAGAAATGTGCTTCTGGTCTGAACAGCTAGGCTACTGCTCCATTATAACAGAATTGCGTTCGCCTCCTGTTGCGTTATGGGGGACGCACCAGGACACAAGATTGTCTCTCCAGCAGTGGCAACCAGCATCAGCACCCTTGAGCACTGGTGACTCAAAATAAATATTTATTAGAACTAAAATCAAACTACTTACTACTGTACAGAAGTTAACTAAATGGATGCACCACAATAGAAACTAATGTCAGAACTACAAAATAAACTGTTTAAAACATTCATTCCATTGCTGATATATGTACAATGTGATGTGCTTACGGTCAAAAAAGTTAAAGTAAATGCGAACAAAATGAACTATACAGTGTAAACTGTAGAGAAAAATAAGGTGTGGAGGAGAGTAACTGACATTTAAATCAGTTGTTGCAACAGTTACACTTGTATTAAAGTCAGCATACTGTCATACTGCTACTTGCAGCTCTAATATTTGTCTCTGTCTCCAGTTGGTGTGATCTGTGCAGCGCCAGCGGTGGAAGGAGCCTGGTGGAGAGCTCAGGTCATCACCTTCTATAAAGAAACCAATGAAGTGGAGATTAGATATGTGGATTATGGAGGCTACGACAGAGTTAAGATCGACTCACTACGGCAAATAAGGTAGGTGACAGAGGTCTCCCTATTAAAACAGTGTAATCCAAAATAACAGCCACTTAGAATACATCAGGACTCCTAAACAAAGTCTTACTCTGAATATAGTTTTCTTTCAATCCTGTCAACATCTGCTTTGTTGCAGTCACTGTGGGAAAAGTATGCCAAACTCTGCCAGGGGCAGTTTCCTGAACTGGAATTAAGAATAGTCCTAGAATTAAAATGTTTTACACTCACTGGCAACTTTATTGGGTACACCTGTTCAACGTTTCTAATCAACCAATCACATGGCAGCAACTGCATTTAGGCATGTAGACGTGGTCAAGATGATCTGCTGAAGTTCAAACTGAGCATCGGAACGGGGAAGAAAGCTGATTTAAGTGACTTTGAACGTGGCATGGTTGTTAGTGCCAGACGGTCTGAGTATTTCAGAAACTGCTGATCTACGGGGATTCTCATGCACAACCATCACTAGAGTTTACAGAGAACGGTCAGAAAAAGAGAAGATATCCAGTGAGCAGCAGTTCTGAGGGTAAAGATGCCTCGTTGATGCCAGAAGTGAGAGGAGAACGGACAGACTGGTTAGAGCTCATATAAAGTCAACAGTAACTCTAATAACCACTTGTTACAACTGAGGTCTGCTGAAAAGCATCTTTGAACGCACAACATGTGGAACCTTGAAGCAGATGGACTACAGCAGTAGAAGACACACCGGGTGTCTCTCCTGTCAGCTAACAACAGGAAACTGAGGCTACAATTCACACGGGCTCACCAAAACTGGACATTAGAAGATTGAAAAATCATTGCCTGGTCTGATGAGTCTTAATCACAGAAATGCATTTCTAGTAATTTGTCTGTGTAAAATAAATCATAATAACTCACTTAAAACATTAAAGATTTCAGGCATATTTCAAAGTGGATGTTAAAACAAAATTAGAATTTAAATCACTTTAGAGTGATAACATTGAGACCCTGGGGTTGTTGGTTTCTCCAAAATTGCTCTCTTGGTTAACTTTATCAATTTTGTATCCGAGCCAATAATGTACTGGCAGCTGGACCCATAAAAACTGAAAAGCATTATCTTTTTTCCTGGAGCTGTCTAGCTATGTGCTGCTCCCTGCTGTCCGTCTTCACAGTACACCTCCAGTGTGTTCCCATTCTGCATAGTCTTCCTTTTCCCATCCGGCGTTGACGTTCCCTCTCCCTCACTTGTGCCTCAAGCTTCCTGCTCCATTGTGAAATCTATATCACTTTCTAATCTGTCAGAAGCTGTAAGAGTGAAAGTGAGCAACTTTGTCTGACCTGATATATTTTTAAGTTTATATCCACAAAAGGAAAGCGCAATGACATACGACGGTTTCACTGACTGAGTTTACTGACGCAGCTGAACTGAACTGAAATTTTCCTTTTGGAATAAAAGGTTAATGCCACAATCTGTGTTTTAGGTCTGAGGCTAAACAAATATACTGTACTATTCTCATAAAGTATAGCATATTGTACGGTATTATAGCAGAATTGTATTTTGGTTTGAATGTATTGTATTTGATAATGTACAAAGATAATCTGTTCTTAGATTTAATGCTCTTTTCGATTCTGCCATTGGCAGCGATGTACTTACTTTAGCACTTGTGATTCATCACCAGCTCACCAGCACCAGAAGTTTGATGACACATCTTGTTGTTTTCAATCATGGTTCTATGCACTTTATGTAAAGCTCTTATTTGGAAGTTGCATTGGATAAAAGCGTCTGCTAAATGCACTGGCGGGCCGTGCATTTCACACCTAGGCCTTCAGTGATGTCCTACTTAGTCTGACTTCAATAAATATCTCTCATAATACCACGTGACCACAGCTATAGAAATGGTATACAGAAACACACTTACGCACTACTGGGCATTGCATCACCTCAATTGTGTACAAAACGGGCTATTTTCCAGCGCATTTAATAATCAATAAACTCGCATCAGCAATTAAAACATATCTCTACGTGGTACTGTCAAAACTAAAAAATAAAAGGGTATTTAAAATTATCTGTCCAAAAAGTTTTAATAAGTTTACACAGAATACAGGCAGAATACGTCAATTGCACAGACGCCAGCATTGTTGATTCTG
>JAVQJL010085309.1:0-19458 GCA_036024295.1 Nannoperca obscura
TCTATTTTCTATTCATTTCACAACGTATGGTGGTGAATAAGTGTGACTTTTCATGGAAAACACAAAATTGTTTGGGTGACCCCAAACTTTTGAACGGTAGTGTATATATATATATAAATTAAAAAAATAAAGAAGTACCTTTGTGACATATTGTGTGTGGTGCATGTTGGACGGTCAGTGCTGGTCCAGTTTCAAACTTACAGCACATTCAACTTACTCAATGCTGGAATGGAATAGTTATTAAAGTTATTATATAGTTATATAATATAATATAATATATATATATATATATATATATAGTACTTACTAGTTACTTACAGCTTGTCTTTGGATGCAAAAGACACTGTTTTCTCTTTGCTGTTTGGAAGACAGTAATTTGCTGTCATTGTTTTTGGTTGTATTTTTGTAGACAAAGAAATTACATCCGAATTTAACAATGTAAACAAAAGATGTTGAATAATAATAAAGAATCATTATATTAATATTACAATTGTGCATTGAGAACACAATAAATATTTCCCCCTCATTATTTGACTGTGCTTCCAAGCTGCACATATTTGACACCATATCTGAATACATGTGGCAGCGCTTTAAATAATGGAGATCGTTATAATCATAACAGTTCATGTGTACTGTACAACTATGACACATCCCTCAGGTGAACATTGTGTTTCTGAAACCATTAGGGTGGAATCAGAAAAAAAAAATAGTTGCACTCTGTCAGGCTACGTTTATCCGCATATGTAATGTAATAGAAGTAATGCCTGTTGTGAAGTACTGATTGTCACTGTTTGTATCTGTACAGGACTCTGCTGCAGTTTGGGTCTGAAGGCTTTGGTCAGTTTTCTCTATGAGTTAAGAACCAGCAAAGTCGGTGGAGGTTGCGCTTCTCCTCTGTGGCGCCTGTTTGCTGGTGTAGACGTTGTGGTGCTGGAGGGTTTCATAGTGCTATTCTCTTTTTGCTTACATTCTTCCGTCTCACTGTTTATTGTAGAGGCTTTGTTTGGAGGGCGCCGAAGGTTTGTTGCTGTTGCTATGCTTAGTCTTTAATCTTACAGTGGGATGCTGTACAGTGTGTTGGGGGTTACTAACTGTTAATGCTGTTTAAAAGATTAAAATGTTGAAGGTCACTTGGTTGAGTTGACCTCGTGGGATCAGGCAAACATTGGTTAAAGTGTATGATTTGTATGTATCACACTCGTGTTCATCAGCATAACAGAAAGTTTTTAATTGGATTTCAATAGCAATTATTTTTTTTTTTTTTTCTATAAAACTACAAGGACTTATTCCTGAGCTACAGATCTGCCATAGACATGACTTATCAGATTGTACCTGTTTACAACTCTGAAGCTTTGACGTTACAGTTCTTCCCAAGAACTCATTCAAGTCAGGTCTCCTAATCCTACACTTGAGAAAGGATTGGCCCTTGAAATCTGTTGGCATGACTGACTAAACAACTACATGGCTGTAGCCCAAGCTAGTTGACTACCAGTCAAATACCACCATGCCATGTCTAATTGAGTTGGGGTAGGTCTTAGACCAAGACAAGACAGACCAAAGCACATCACACAATATTCTAGCCCAAGACCAAAATAGGCAATAAAGGTTCAACAGAGATCTAAAGTTCTGTGCATGAGCTGTGTACTTCAACCTCAAACATCTAACAAATTATTGAATAACCATTCCAAAGTGTCAAGTCTGTGTCAAAATACTCTTGAGTTAGAAGTGCCAATACCCTGAGGGTGGTTCATGTGTTTATCAAGCAGATAAAACGGCATAAAGCTACTGCGTCTATGATAGGACGACTCTGATAAACAGCTGAATACTGAAACAAAGTCTTTATTAAGTCTCTAGTCATCTGCATCGTCTCAGGTCTGTATTTGGGTTATCGCCAGCTATTCTGTTAGTGTGACATTGAGTGTTGATTCCCCCCATTCCACAGTGGTTGTATGTTGGAGTTGGTGTTATAATAAAGGAAGGAACTGAACAGTAGCCACGCAGCAAGCCCAAAAAGCCAGACAGGCTAGGAATGTTACAAACATCCTCTTGCGTCTGTGCCAGCTGGCTTAATAAAATGTTAAAATGAGATGTATTACTGTAAAATCGACCCATGCTGCTTAGCACTCAAGTGGACCAAACATGGTAGCTTAGGAAAATCCCTGTTCCCCCACTACCAACGTAGTGATATTATACAGCTTATGTCTACATAACTCGTTCTTTACGCTTCTAGAGGAATCGAAGACTTCCAGATGTCTTTTTCTGCTGACTAGAGTTGCTTTGTCTTTTGGATAAATTAATATTCATTTAAATTTTGTTCTAACTTAGTTTGTGTGAGTGTAGCTCAGACTACTTGTTATGTGCTGGAAGTCTGTTGTTTGCCCTTTTTAGAATCTTTTGCATAGAGAAGGCAGCACGGAAATGGGAATGTAGATCTCATAGAAAGTCTTATTGTTATATTATCATTGGGAAAATAAGACATTTGAAACTACATGCAACCTGCATCACAAGTATTTTTTACATTATTGTTTTCTTTTACATTTACATGTTCACACCCAACAAATGGACAGAACCCCAGCTTCCTATTGTTTTCCATGCAAGCCCACACACCAGCAGCATCAGGATGCACTTCATTGTGGATTGACACATAAACATCCATCATATGTTCACAAAAAAATAAATATATAATAATAATATTTTTAAAAGTTTACAAAGTGCTTCAACAGACAAAGCAAAAGCAGGATACCCAGAAAGCAACATAACAACAGAAAGGCAAACAGTAAAGCAAGATAAAAAATGATTATCAATAAATTCAAATAAAATGAATTTAAGAACGGTAAAAGCAATAAAAAGACGATGAAAAGACGACATCACATAAAAGCAAGTCTGTAAAAATGGGTTTTAAGAAGTGATTTAAAAGAAGTTACTTTAAACGTCCTCTAGGCTTAATCTCTCATATTTCTGGATAACGCAATGAGATGCAATTATTGTACGATTATTTGTTTATACGTCTTTCTTTCGTTAACCAAAATTACATAACAATCTGAAAGTCCTGGAGTGCAGTTGTGCAGAGTGCTGGATATTTGTACATTCAAGCACTCAATCACATTATAATTCAGTTACGTTCCTATTTTGGTCCGAAAAAACTTTAACTCTGAGAATGAATCTGATCTTGTGTCAGTGGAACCGAGTGTGTGGTCGTATGTGACAGAGAATACGTGATGGAGACACACTGCTGCGTTGCCAGTGACTGACCTTGATGTGCGATCGGATACTGACACAGAACCAGGGGATGCCTTGCAGTTGTCCTATCCATGTATCTGGCTTGCTTTATGCTCCAATGCATAGGGCATGAGGGACGTCACAATGGCACTTCAGCATTATGAAACAGATAATGTTGATGGCAGATCACGGAAATCAGAGAGTAAAATTAAGATACCATCATAAGAAAGACATTTTTTGCTACTTACAGAACACCCAATAGTATCTAGGCATGTATGAGCTTTGTGTGTGGTGCTTAAAGCGTTGACAAATGTTTTAAAAACTATTTTTCCCATTTCCTCTGAGATTATAAAATGTTTTAAACCTTTGTGTATGATAACAAAACCAATATAATCAAAGCACTTTAAATCCACCCTAACCTCTGCCCAACTGCCTATCTAGGCAACAGTACAGAGAGATTTAAATAAGCTTTGTGAGAAGTAATTTGAGATCATACAGCTATTTGGGTCAGTAATGCTGATTTTAGTCTACACACTTTGCTAAAAGACAAACTGTCAAACGGATAAACGGTCTCTATCAAAAATACTACTTTTTTGTTTGAAATTGTAAACTGCATTGTATTGCTCCACTCCCACTACCACTGCTTCTACTATTCAACTGCATGAGCGATGCATTTTGGGTAGTCATTTGCTCAATGACACCCTGTGGGTGAGTGTTGGTTGGGTACCTTTAGGGAGCCTGATCTGGCAAGCAGACATGAGGCCCATTAGCGATTGCATTCATGACTAACTGGCCTGTCTTGCTGCCCACTCTGCTGCAGGCTCCCACAGTCATCCACCCAGACATGACAGCTGTGGTAGATACTGAAGCCTGGGGTTCACCTTTACACTAGCAGGTTTCAGAAGCGGGCTTGTCTGCTGGCGTATGCTTGACTTTCACTGGGATTAGTGCAGACAAGCACAAAAAAATTACATATGGCACAATGAGGCCAACGTACCACTGCACCAGACCTCCTGCCCCATGTCTGGTGGGGTTCAGGGTTATTCACTGGTGAGAGTGTTAATGCCTCCAGTTGTGGATCTAATGAATATTAAAATAATTTGGAAATGGAGATATCTGAGTCATTAAGATCTTTATTTCCGGCCGGTTGCATACCTCTTCTTGACTGTTATCCAAGCAGACAGTTTACATCTTGCAGAATGTTTCTTAAATGTCACATAGTTACTGTGTAACTGTTTTGAACCACGCCAGCTATTGTTGGCATTTACATTTTAAGTTCAGTGAAAAGGTTGTGGATGGTGGCATGGTTTGGAGGTGAACATATTGTCTTCTCCGTGTTGGTAAAATGTCACTTTGATTCAGAGAACATATTGCAACTACATTTAACAGTGGGAGTGAGAACCTCAACAAAATGAACAAAATTCCATTTAACAATGTGGGAAAAACTGTTGGACCCGGGTCAAGTGTTGTTGTCAAATAGTTTGTTTAATCTCCTTGGTTTAGCAGACGGTTGTATCCACAGGGTTGTGAAGGCGTTGTGCCTTGTGCCTATTTGCTTTAGTCAAAATACATGAATGCAAATTAAACCAATTGATCAGAACAGACTCAAAACCCAGAAGAAAGACTTCTTACACTGAACAATTAGAGAAAACTGTCATGCAAAAATATTACTGTGGTGTAATATTTGGTTTTGACCTCCACCCATCTAAGCTTTGTGCGGAGATTGATGCCTTACCGATCTCATTTCTACGTTGTTTGATTCCTCAGATGAGTTGCATGACATGAGGCAGCCACTTTTTGTGGCTCAAATCTAGCGTGTTGAATATTTATCACTCAGACGTGCTTTGATGTTTCATTCTCATGTGCTCTGAACATATTACCCAGCTGTCTGTGGATCTTTATCACTTAATCACATAGTTAAAACTTGGATGACGTGACCTTCTTCATTGAAACAGTGGAGTAAACGAGGGAGAGTTCAGAGCCGCTGACATTTAGCTTTTAGCTTTTTAAAGTTCTTCTCTAGAGTCATCCTTGCAGAAAGATTGAAAGTGCAATACATTTTACATGGATGACATGAGGCTCAGACAGGTTCACTCATGGATGGGAATTTGTGAAGTAAACATGGCTTCGTTGCTCTGCTTTTTATTGTAGCTTTCAGTTCATAAGGAAGTTGTTGTTTTATGTGTTTGCTTGTCTGGGGTCTTGGGAGTATTATTTTATTGGGTTTTGGACATTGGTTGAAAGCAAATTAGTATTTAAAGGCTCAGTTGTCCAAAAAGAATGACTTTCTTTTGAGTTACACAGAAGTTCAGCCCTGTTTTCCAAGTGGGGATTGATTAGTGTCTTAAGTATATAGTGTGTAGAAAATGTGCCATTAACAGATTGCCTTGTTTGCCTTGTCTTAATGGCATTTTCAAGGTTATGTCCACATCTGATGCACGGTGTCCATTATTCAATGGCCAATAAAGTCTGTATGAGAAACGTTACTGTGTTCATTTATTATCTCATTAGCTCTGTAAAATGACATTTACGGCTTGTCATCAGTTTTACATACTGGATTTCACACAGCGAGTTTTTATTATGCTATAGAACTTGTTTTGTTCTTAAGAGAAGACAAAGTAACCTCCCTGCACTTGGAATTAACCTCCTGTATCATTTACAGTATGTAGATGCTCTCCTGCAGCGGTTTACTGGCAATAACATCATTCCACATTGTGTGCATTGAAATATTAATTAGTTCTGTTTAGTGTTAGGTTTTTTAATATTTATAATCATCTATATAGCAAGAAAACATCATGTTATGAATGAAAAATTAAATCAATATTCAATAGTAATGTGAAGTGCAGGTAAAACATATTGAGCAAACTGGAGTTATTGAAGCTAATGTGAAATTTTTCATGGGGTGTAGAAATGATGTTAAGAGGCTTTAGTCTTTTCTTTGGACTTTTCTTGTCGTCTTTTTGTCCTTGAAAGTTTGAGCTGTCTCTTCTCTTGTTTTCTCTTCCGTGTAACAATTCAACAGCACCAGAAACGACATCCTCCTACAGTTACATACACCATCCCTGTACAACTAAATCTCTAAAACAGTTTCAACAAAAACTACTTACAACCGTCATGACTTGGTAAGATTGATACATGTACAGTGTTTGCAGTGCTGCGTTGCTATATTTAGGCATTTATTTTCCTTTTTACCCACTAGCATGCCTCAAAACACCTGAGCGGTGAACGGTGAATAATGTAGATATCCCAGTTGTTTTCCAAATATTTTCCATTTTGTGATCATCAGACCCGATCCTAATGGTGCCCCCTTTATTCAGATTTTCCCAAAGGATGGTGTTTGGAACGTTGCCAATAATGAAAATTGTTCCAGTCAATGTCCCCTTACAGCTTTCATATGGTTCTGTGATGGTGATTAGGTTTGACTTTTATTGTATCAATTTATACTATAATTACACTCCTATTGCTGTCCTAACAATGGCAGCTTGACCTCCATCTTAAATCACCTTATTTGTAACAGTTGACTCAGAATCTTGGCTCCCTTTGACACGATCACTGTCAGTGCAACTGATATAATCAGTTACACGCTATATAATCTTCATGTTCACATCTGAACAGCCACAAATGATACCCACCCTCAGTGTATGATCTAATAATGCCCAGTGGACATCATGCGCTCTGGATGAAATACAGAATTATGTTCAGCTTCACTGACAAATCTGGCATCTATGTCTGTGTCATACATGGTTGCCAGATTTCAAGCAGCCCCTGTGCTCCACAGAAAGGAGTTGTTTGACTATATGCCATCTCTTTGATGTCTTTTCCTTTTCCAAAATGAGGTGTACCTGGAAGCATGGTTTCTCTCTGTATCCTCTCTCTATTACAGTTCATTCTACATTTAAAAAAAACTAACTGATTTGTGTAAAGATGCAAATGTGGCCTAGAGTGACATTGTTCTGTTTAATTTAGATCTTAGAACTTCCTGGAATGTGAAAGTTAGAAAAGTCAATGCTGCAATCTTATTTTTTTATTAACATGGAACCCAGCTGAGCACATTTGATTTTCTTGTCTTCTTTTCAGTCGTTCATCCATTTTATTTTACTTAAGCAGCTGAGGCTATGTGGAAAGCTGGCTAATTGTTTATTTGACTCAAAAAACCAACCAACCAACCAACCAAACAAACAAACAGGTAAAAGCAATTGAGTAGCTCCAGTTAGGACTGACACAACTGACCAGAGCTTTTACTGGTATGATTGAGCAGCTGTTCACATGGTCATTGTTGCAGCAAAACAAGCCTAAATGAAGATAGCTTTTTTTCTGAAGAGGAAGAACATTAAGGTGACTTGCCAATGCACATGACCAGGTACAGTAGTAGTAGTAGTCGTAGTAGGAGCAAACATTTCCCCTTTGACATTTGCTGAAGCCAAAGTTGGCGGTGTGACCTTTCTTTAGGGTTTTATTAATTATATGTTTACATACTGTAGTAAGACAAATAAACACATGACCATGCTGAATACAAAAAAAATAAAATAAAAAATCATATAAGCTAGTTCTGTCTGTGTGGTGGCATACAAATAACGTGCCTTCCAAATGGAAGTCAGCTACTGAAGCCCTCCAGGTGCAATCAGATGGAACAAGAGAACAAGAGAAGAGTATATGAGCAGCATCATGCAGTCAGTGCATGGCCAATTTCAGTAGTAAACAAACTGACTCAACCACCAGGGTCATTTAGATCTCTGCACACACAATTACACTGCCAAATGCAGCTGAGAGGATCACGGCTGAGTCTGCATTTTAATAGAGCGTTTTTTGCCTGCAAGCAGGTCGTACGATTACATGCAAAACTTCACTGGGAAGATGATAGCTCCGCTATCTGGACAGTTAGTTTTCATTCGTTACACATAAGAGGTTTTTCAAATTAGAACCAATTTTTTGGTACGTTGATAAACTTCTTGTTAAGTGGTTTGAGTATATTCCTACAGAGCTGCAACGATTAATCGATTAGTCAATTGATAGAAAATGAATCGGCAACCGTTATGACAAACAGTTAATCATTTTAGTTGATTTTCAACATTTGCTGGTTCCAGGTTCTCAAATGTCAGCACTTTCTTTGTCATATATGATAGTAAACTGAATATATGTTGAGGGAATAGCCCAATAAATGAGTCCCACCACAACTTGAACAAATTTACTTACTTAAAGGGCAAATAGAAGTCATTTGTCTGTACTTTCCAAAAGGCCCATAAACGTATTTGATCTGCTGCCCCGACTCATAAGTGAAGAAACAAAAACTATTAGCCTGAGTTTAGATAAAGACAATGGACATGGGAGTTGGGGCAAGGGTTGAGCAGGACTTTTGGGATGTATGATGTAATCATGCTAAGAAATTGCGGTGGCTTCTTTGTTAGGATTATTATTTTAGAACAACTTCACAACTTAACAGAAATTCACTGATACAGTCCAGTTGTACTCGTATATTTCAGCGTGTCCTGGTGTCTGTCAGACATTATCTACTAACCATTCAATAAATCCCTAGTTGAGACTTTGATTCCTCTGCTGTATTATTATTTAAATTTATTTTATTAGAATTCCAATTTGCCCATCTGCACTAGGACTATTGCTCACAATTATGGCCTCACCATTCAGGATTTCTCCCCATTACTATCTTGTCTCATCTGTTCCCCCTTATTTCACCTCTGGAGTAAAGAAGCTATTTCTAAGTCACAGTATATGAATCGTCTACTTTTATTATCTGCATTCAATATTGAAATGCATAGTCGTAATTTAGAACCTCTCAGAGCGGGATTTGCAACAGTAAAACGCCTCTTTTCACGCACCATCAAGCAAATGTAGGCACCCGAAGTGGAAGTCAGACTCTGGGACAACACAGAAGAAATAATGGAGACATTAGGCCTAAAGGGAGAGAGAGATAAAGACCAATAAAGGAGAGGGAAAGTGGGACAAAAGAGAAATTATAAAACTAAGGGTGATGTATAAGGATAGCAAATGACAAATGTAGTGAGAAGGCTGTGATTTAAGAAAGGGGGAGGTTGGACTTAGAGGTAGAGATTTTCAATCAAGAAATTCCTCAGAAAGGGTGAGGATTTGGATGAGTTTTTAATCAGAACTAGCCTGCTCCACAGTGACAGGACCTCCAAAAGAATTAAATCCACCTAAATTACCAAATCCCAGCAGTTTACTTGTGTCTATGTTCCCGTGGGGGTCAGTGGCCACCGTACAAACACCGTGGAGCATTATTTTAATAGTGCTTGTAGTCTTTTCCTTTTCTGTCAAAAAAGATATTGACCCTGACATCGAATAGTGGAGCGTTTGTCTATTAGTCATGGGGGAAGACTCATTCATTGTATCATTTTCATTTAAATTGAATTTGGAGCTACAGTGTGTTTTGTGTGAACTCTATAGCCTACACCTATAGCATGGAGATCGTTTATAATGCATTAATTTAATTATTTAATGTTTTATTCCTGAGTGCTTATTCTTGACCTAATATGGTTTAAGCAATCTGCATTATTAAATTTTGGATGATATTTTAAAAACATGGCCACTCAGATGTTTTAAATGTACTTCAGGAAAGAATATCTCGGCTTTCTCTGTCAAAGCTCACCTTTGCAGAACATTTCACACTAATTCCATAATGTGATAAAAGCATTTGATGCAATGAGTGACAGAGAAGATGCTATAAGAATGAAAAGTAGAGATACCGGAATAAACATAAAGACAATTACATTACATTACAGTTTGTAAAAACCGAGAGTGTTGCTGTATATATAAATATGTCTGAGAGAATGTTTAAACACTGCCTCAAAAAACGGCCACATTTTGAGCAGGAGATCAAATCTAATGAGCGATCGTGCATTTTTATTCACCATGTCATTTGTATTGACTTTTGAAGCTTTGTGTCTCAAGAAATTATATTTTTCATAGTGAAATCCATTTTAGAGGAATAAATAACTGAGGAAAATATATAAAATTGCTGCAGAATTAATAATATATTGGTATTTAGAGCTGTTAGCTCAGTGTATGGCGTTTGTTATAGATCCTAATGCAGTTCTTATGATGTCAGAGCATGCTTGGCTAGCTGCAGTTATCATACATTAATGGATTTAAGGTGCTATATGTTGGATGTCTTTGGAACGGCAGAGGAGGAGCCGGAACATCTGAGTATAAGTAGAAGGCAAATTGAGTTGGACAGGTGATGTTTCCTCAGATCTGTTGATGCCTGCGCTTGTCGAAAGGGGTATGTGCAATAAGTGAACACGCTCTTCTGAACATTTTAAAGTACATCATCGCAGTGTTAAGATGCACTTCTCGGAGAAACGGATCTCCCAGTGGGGAGATCCAACTCGCAAGTCAGGCAACTGCGGCTCTGAGTAGACAACAGGAGAAAGTGTCAGAAAACATTTGAGTAAGATGTCAGTAATTCCACAGTAAGATAACAGTTTTGGTTGTTCCCTCAGAAAATGTAGTTCAAATGTCCGTCAGTGTCTGTGCAACAGTACGTGTTGCTTCTGGGTTAAGATCCAGTCTGCTGTCACCACCACTTTGTCAAATGCTGACACCAGTAAACAGCCCTCTCTGCTCGAAATACGATGCAGTTGTTTTCTTTTAAGATAGCGACAAAGAGACTGAAAAGGCTGGAAACGAGTCCACTGCGGTAAGGACTCGGCCTTAGTAGAGTGTTGCAGGGATGAGGATTTTTTGAAGGCAAAAGTTCACCCTTTTTCCTTAATGGGATTTTTCCATTGGATTTTAAATTATTGTAAAAAATAAGCTCTGTGTCAAACAAGTTTATGATACTTACACGTTTTGTTCAGCAAGATCATCTTCACATGAATGAACACCACTTTTATAATTTTTTTTTTGACACATAAATACAATCGGCAGAAGTAAAAAGCTAACATTAGGCAATAAACAAACTGCACCAAGATCACATGACTTCAATGTCACCACCACTAAGCTTCCAACTTGTAATTTCATTTTGCACTACAATCTCTTCTACAAAAGCCTTAGAATAGTTTGCAAAAGCTGGGAGAATGAACACAACGAGGCTGTTAAGGCAAGACCTCTTTAGTCTCATTTAACCACTTGTTAGCAACCGCCTTTTTCAACACAATGTGAAAATCTTTCAAGCTAGTGTTAGCCACAGACCTTGTTTCAGGCATCTATCCAAAAACCCATTCAAGAAACCCACTTTGAGACGAGGGAACCGAAAGTCACCCTATGGTATGTACTCTACCAGGTGAGCTACCAGGGCGCCCAGAGACACAGTTATTAACTGTTTTACCTGAGTCACTTGTCAGGCCATAGGTTTAGTCTTTCTCTTCTTTTCAACTAACTTACTGCAGCGTGCTGGGCTGTTTTTCAAGTCAATGTCAATGTCATGTTTTTCCCATGGAAGGTTTCAAAAGACAAATGTCCAAAGAGCATTTTCTTTCCCAATTCACTTTTACAATTACCTCATTCTGGGGTTGCATGATTGACAGCTGCCCTTGACTCCTGCCTTGTGTCTCACAGGGGGATCAGTGGATGTTGTGGTCTTGAGAGGGGTGAGCTGCCGCACTGATAAAATGCAGCTGGAGACGGTGCGAGTTGGCAATCATGTCTCAGGGGAATCACGGCACAGTCACACAAGGGTAATTACCCGAGCACCGGGGTGAAGGGCAGATGAAATCATTTCAGCACCTTTTGAAATGAACACGGTCCAAGGAATACGAACAATCCACAGGCTGCTTTACCACAAACCCAGAACCATTCACAGGGCCTTTTACAAGTGAGGAACACACACGGCCTTTAGGGGGGATTTTAAGGGGAGGTCTCCATATTCGTTTTCAGCACCACTGAATTAAACATGCTCCAAGGAATGAGAACAATCTACCGACCACCCCCACCACAAAAACACACTGTGTGTAATTTAACAGACATTTTATGGGGTTGATTATTTATTTGATCTCAGCACTGCTGAATTAAACATGCTCTATGGAACAGTCACAATCCCGAAGCTGCTTCAAAACAAGCAGCGATCCCGAACAATCTGCAGGGTGCTTTTGCAGTAATAGAAAGTAATAATAGATATTTCCAATTGGGGATTGTGCTGTGTGTGTGATAGCTGAGGGCTTTTTATAGACTATAGTTTCCTTCATCTAAATCTGGCCTGTTGGTTTTCAGCTAATGTTTAAAATCCCAATCAGATTTGCAAGATTTAGCTGAAGACCAAAGGTTTGTTCGGTGCCCTCTTAATCTTCTTTGGAGTTTCACTTACATATTTTAAATCTGGGCCACTGGCTGGTTTCCCTTTGTGTCATGAATCTGAATTTATTGCTGCATGCCAGAAGACAAGAGAGTCGTTTCTAATTTGCTTTTTGTAAACTGGCTGCATTTTTGGGGGCATTTTTGCACCTTTTTATTGGACGGAGTGAGGTGGAGAGGCAGACAGGAAATGGAGGGTAGAGAGACGAGCAGCAAAAGTAGTCTGCAAGAGTCAAACCGGCGACATTGCGGTTGTCAGGCCAGCGCTGTAACCATTCGGCTACCGAGGTACTTTATATCTTTTACAAAACTCATGATCCACTAATTCTGGTTCAGAGTCAGTGTTGTTAATTGTAAGTCTACCTTCTTTCAGTGTGGAAAGAACTGTTTGCAGCCATTTCTCTTCTGTCCACCTACCGTTTCGAATGAAAACCTGCGAAGCTGGTCTCTTGGAGATTAATAAAGTATCTATCTATCTATCTATCTATCTATCTATCTATCTATCTATCTATCTATCTATCTTTTGTCTCTGTCAGCAGTGACAGATATTTGCTCAGTGACTGACGGGAGGAAAAGAGGTAGCACAACTGTGCATTGCAGACCTCGCTGACGCAGTTAAAAAAAGACCAGGTATTCTATATGCGGTGCGTGTGTCTGTGTGTCTGTGCAGGTCACAGTGCGACCCTTCTCATCAAAACCTCATTTGGGACTTGTCAGAATCCACTTACCACTCAGACATGAATGGTTAAGCTCTTCCACCGATCCTCTGTTTCTCTGTAGGGGGCCCCCAGGCAGCAGTACACACACATACACACATTTCCTAGATGTATTATACATCACTGCTATAACATTAAACTTTTCTTGATTACAGTACTTAGCCTTGCATGGGTTTAGACATTTCTGTACCACCTCAGCTGATGAAAACATTTCAAATCAACATCACAAATATGTTATCATCAAGCTAAAAGAAAGCTGCTTCTTTTTACTTTCTAAAACATACGTTTTAAATGTCAGTGTAGTTCATCACAGCTGCATTTTAACACTCAATACATGTGTAGATTATAGATAGTTTGTTATCAGTTTGTATTTTAAGATTTCACTTTTGATCGATGAGAGAAATTTAGCATTGCAGTTACATTGCATTACATACAGTACGTTACCCTAAGAGCATATGAAATCCTTGTGATTGCGGTTACGGACCAGTGATCTAAACGTTTAAACTTCGATTGAATGACTTAATGGCTTTCTGTGGTTTAAGAAAATTATCTTATGATGAGTTACCCATCCAAAACCTCACTGGATAAACTGCAACATGCAGTCACTCAGCAAAGACTGGTTACATGACAGGTGTGTTGCCTTAGAACTGGACTCAAATTAAAGGTAAATTAGATTAAACGATGCATGAGTTGTGTGTCTCACTCTCTGTAACACAGACTGATGTCCGCAGGGATCAAAGCTCAGATGAGTGCTGGGGCGCTCCAGGTCGGCGCAGACAGAATTAGGAGACTTGAAGGTGATGAGGGAAGGGAGCTGGCTCCAGCTCCCCCTCGCGCTGCAAGGTGACGAGCAGCCTGCCGCTGTGTAGCCAGGCGGACAACTGCCCTTTCTGGCATGAGCTACCTCAGCCGGATGGCACCATGTGCAGGACATAGCCCTCCACCATCTCCACCATCCATCTGCAGCTCAGCATAATCTGCAGCCTCCTGCTGCAGATCTGACACTGGTATTGTTACCTCCTGCTGCTGCTGTCCGCTGATCTGGAGTCAGTGGGCAGTCACTAAAGATGAAGATTAGAGGCAGTAGGGTCACGATTAGACAAAGATTCTGAGGATTATTTCTCCACTCTTAATCTCACTGAAAAATGCTACAAGCAAACAAGGTCACTACTCTCATACTTAATGCCTAATGCTTAATGGATATGTGAAAATGCCTTTGATAATATGTAGATACACTACAGCTACAAGCGGAGGAGAAACATCACATTGCTGCTTCTTGTGGATCTGCTTTCACTTCTACTGCAAGGCTCAGTTGCACTCTAATACTTATTAGTTTATTGGTGCACATACTTTTTTTTTTTTTTACTTTACTACACTTTGTTTAGGTTTAGAGGTATTTAGTTTCCACTTTAATGTGTCCAATTTACTCATTGTCATTACCTTTAGCTCTCTATCAAAGGCACATCAGTAAGTAACCAATAGATGTTCATACAGAGTTACTATTTGCTGCCACCTGCTGGCGCACAGGATGCTTTGCATAGATTATGTACAAAAAACCCTGCTTGTGGTACATTATATATATATTTATATATAAATAAATATACACACACACTTTAGCCTGCTTTTACCAGGATGCTCTTTTGTATGCCCTTGTTTATTTGTGTCATTCAGTCAGTAATTCAATGATAAAGATCAACTTGACTGACAGATTGTGAAGAGCTGATGTACATATTTAAGAATAGTGTTGTATTTTTTTTACCCAGAATGTGTTAAAAGCCTCTGAAAGTGTATTTCAGACAGAAACATGTAGTTTAAACACCAAACTAATGAGATTGCTTAAAGTGAGCAGTTCCTTCTAACAGGATGAGGCAAGTTTTTAACCAGTAGTAGCGTTATGGAACAGTGTTTTTACAAGTGGGAGCCCGTTTCGTTTGTGTCGTTCAAACACACGAGGAAACGCATGCACTGGAGCACACGGGCAAGGCAATGCACAGTTTTGCCACAGTCACTGTATTCCACTGATACACAGTTGGTGGTGGTAACGCATGCCAAAGCAGCGTTTCATTGTGCCAGCAAAGGTATTGAAGAAGAAGAAGAAGATTGCAAGCCAGCAAACATGGATGAAAAAACTAATCTAAATTAAAACACTTAAAAAATATTTGCTTTGCAAATATTGTATGAGGAAGGAAATGCATTTAACACGTTAGGCCTCAAGATGATGCAATTTTTTGAGAAGCACTGAATGTAAACTTTTGCTTTTTTACAAGAGCACTCTACAGGGTACCTTTTTAAATTAATAATTCGTTAAAAAAATATAATAAAATTAGATGTGCAAAGAGATAAAAATGTCATCACAGGTTTACTGATTTTTATAAGACGTATCTGACCAATATTCAACATTTCTTAGAAACCGGACACATCCCTCTTAACCTCACTGCAGACATAAACATGCAGGCACGCTCTCGCACTAAGAGGTGGTGGTTTATTTAAACACGTGAGTCAGCTGGTCCCTGTGGGCCGCAGCTGGAGAGAGCAGAGCGCCCCACCCAGCAGCACCAGCGTCACGGCCCCCTCAAACCTCCCCTCAACCACACTCCCCCTGATTAATGCGTGCCGGACAGCCCTCCCCTTCATTTCAGGATGCATTGTCCTCCACTGACTGAACTGAGTTAAGTTTCAAAACGGTGCTGTTCTCTCACAGCAGTGTGGTGGGACTGAAGAGCAAGTAGTGCTGGGTAGCTCCTGTCGGCAGCCAGATGCCTGTTTGTGGTGAGTGTATTTTTATGTTTGCACTGGTATGTGGTCCTATGGTTAGCGCTGGTAGTTTCCTGTAGGTTCTTTGGGGAAATTTTCAATTCATGTGTCCTTGTTTGAAAAGACAACTTGCATCTTTCCCTGTGGGTTTGTTTGTCAGGTTAGTAGAAAAAGCTTAAACAAGTCGGTGCTTGTTCTCATGCTCCTTTGAATCATCACTCAATACACGGTTTAAGACACCTACAATAGTCTTTCATAGTCACTGATGTTTATAACATGACATGTTCTGCTGAACTTAAATCTTACATTTGATTTAGAAAACGAAGTTGTCGGGTTGGTTGACAAGGCTGTAGCAAGTACATGTGTTTGATAAGATTTCTTTATTTAGTTATTTCTTTTGTATGAGATCATTTATACGCACTTTTCAGTGGATTTGGTTTTATTATGTGGTATATGAAGTTGACTTAAATTTACACTCAGGACATTTATTATCAAAGAAGTTGTCAGTCATGGAAAACAATGCTTTATGGCCTTATGTGAATCCTCTGACACTCCTGTTACTGACTGTCCTTCAGCATCTTTGGCTCCAAGCAGGGAAATGGATACAAATGATTTGCTGATTCTTTGTGACCCAGGTCTGGTTTCCTAAAAGAGTGAGACAAGACACAGGAACTGTAAAAACACTTATTAGACACTTTGGGCCCTGGGGGCACGTGGATCTTTTGTCTGCCTATAAGATGCTCAGTGCCGGCGAAATGTGACACCACACTCTCCTTTTCAAGCCTCTGTGGTTGATGTCTCATGCTGCAATTTTGGCTTAGAGAGCATTTATTTAAAGACAGAGGGAAGTATAATGCACGCTGGATTATTTTCCCAAAGGAACCATTTTGGAAAAAGTTTTCAGTGTGAGAATGGAACTTTACTCGATTAACATTCAGGTCAGTTTGTTTTCTGTGTGTTCGAGCTGCGTCTACATTCGTCAGTAACGAGGATGTATACATGCAACCGTGCCTAATAAGCACTCAGAGCAATGCAATATCATGTGGCTGTGTCACAATAGGCTGTTTATGTGCATCAGCGGCAGTCTGAGGCAGAAGAGCTGCTGCAGCCAGGCACAGTGCAGAGCCTCTCAGTCGGCCTCAGCCTCGTTTCTTGACTGTATGAAAAGCAGCCAGATTTTCAGGCCATTTTCGACCCGGGGGCCATGTCATTCATCCAAATGAAAGGCCCTTTTTTTCTGGACAGT
Organism: Nannoperca obscura; assembly: GCA_036024295.1. Taxonomy (NCBI): domain Eukaryota; kingdom Metazoa; phylum Chordata; class Actinopteri; order Centrarchiformes; family Percichthyidae; genus Nannoperca; species Nannoperca obscura. The sequence continues at coordinate 17,200 of JAVQJL010085309.1, forward strand.
TGAGCCACTCACATCATGCCACGAGACAAGTGAGCCCACAGTATTACTTTTCACTGCAGAGGACTGAGAGAGACACGTTTTCAGTGGGCACAATTGCATACCTTTCAGGGCATGGCATGAGTGAAGCTCAATAATAATGATAATGCGTGAAACCCTTAAGGACACACTGTATGGCTATTACTGACAATCACACACACAGTCCAGTCTTTACTCATGACAAGGCGCAATGAGGAACTATCTACTTACATTGTTGTATCACCCACAATATAATCTTTTTATAATTTGTCATATTATCTGTCTGTTTGTGATGCTGTATGATAGAAGTCTTTATTCATTCACAGCAGCAGAAAATTGTAAAATGGGCAACATAATTATACATAATAAAAAAAGGACATTTCATATTATTTTACAGAAATTATCCGTTTTTTCTAGTCTCATTCAGCTCTCAAGAAAAATGCACATATATGTTTAGATGTTAAAATTACTTTTTTGTTTATGCAAGCTTTAGACAGTTAAACTTTTTCAAAAAATATTAAATTAATACTTCCCCACCACCTTCACTGGGCCTGAAACTTAGATCAAACATCATTAAAAAGAGTTTGGGTTTGGGCTAATAAACCCCAAATCATGTGACTTGTATGTAAAAGGAGTCGCCCACAGATAATTGTCATCCCACTCTGCAGTTTCCCTCAGCTCTACAGAGCTTTGTAGTGTCTTCCCACTCAGTGTTTTGGTTTTCCAGCACTATTTCCACCTGCAGCTGTTTTCAGGGTTCTAAAACCCCACAGTTTTCAAATAAGCAAAGTTATTTTAGGTTTAACCATACTCGAATCATCACAGATATTGTAGGTTGTATAGGAGCATAAAGTATTGGCTACAAATCTGAACATTTTTAACTCAATGCTGATGTAAAAAAACAAAAATTTTTCTAATGAAAGTTTGTTTCATATGAATATAATTCTTTGGAGGAAATAAACACTTTGAGAGACAGAGCGACAGGCTTTATTTAGATAGCCAACACAATTTGATCTGCAAAGTTATTGATTGGGTTGCCGCTGTCAATAAGTACTTGTATTGGTCAAATAATCCAATGTGTCTTAACAGACAGTTTGAGTTATCTGGTTTAAGATGCCTCTTTATTCTAGAGCGTCTTCCCCTAACAAGGAATCCAGTCCCATGTGTTGATTCTGGTCCCAAAAGTCTCTGGGTCATAAAACTCAGCTAAAATTCTCTGATTTATTTACTTATTTGTCGTCTTCCCACACGGAAAAAGGCACATAACTTCAGGTAGCACAATTGTAGGAAACGAAAAGGGGTTAAATCCAGGAGGGTTTGCTCTGTGTCGGGACAAAGACTCCTCTGACTGACTGATTCTGCTTCTTGTGATTTACGGTAGACTGATCCTCTGGCCTCTTGAGTCGAACTGAGTGACAATCGTAGCTGCGTCACACGGCGCTTCCTCAGGTCAGGGGGTCAGCTCTGAGGAGGTGGAAGGGGTCGCTGGGCAGGAAGATGACACGCTGGAGAAGACGGGGGCAATATCACAGCTGGACGTATCTGAGGCTTTTACACTCCTGGTGCTTTATCTCAGCGTTTCCTGGCTGTTTGTTTTAAAGGGGACCATGCTAAAGCTCGAAACAATGGCTTTAATCACGACTGTGATCTGTGTTTACAGTGTTTACAGTGTTGGCCTGCTGTTTGGCATCTCGTCATTGTCCTCCTCTGGTCTGTGGTCATATCTGTGTAAGTATTTAAATGGCTCTTTACCTCTTTCAGGATGGCTCAGTCGGGAACCTTGATGACCTGGCTCAGGAGTACTCTCAGTATTACGGCACCTCCCTCAGTGACGTGTGTGAAAGGATGGAGGAGCTTCGGAAACGCAAAGTAGTGCAAGATGCCGAGATGGTAAACAGGCTTATGTATTTTTCTTGTCGGTTAAGACCTTGGCTCATCAAAAAATTTAATATCTCAGCATTTAGTTATTCAGGTTTTTCTGCTGCCTTCCAGTCCTTTAAAGTAATAATTAGACATTTTGGGAGACACGTTTAGATTTTCTTGCTGAGAATAAGAAGATATACCAGAAAGACTGGAAACAGGAGCAAACAGCTAGCCTAAAATCCACCTACTAGCACCTTTTAAAAATAAAAAAATAAATACTAATGAACTAATGATAGCTTGTTTGTCTAGCCAGGCTAGCCTTTTACAGTCTCAATGCTAAGCCAAGCTAACCAGCTGATGGTTGTAGGTGTGTGTGTGTGT
>JAVQJL010085313.1:0-17335 GCA_036024295.1 Nannoperca obscura
GTATTTCTTTAAAGTTAAGACTAGTTTAAAGTCATCTTCATTGAAAAGTACAGTGCTTTTCCTTCAAAAATAAGGACATTTCAATGTGACCCCAAACTTTTGAACGGTAGTGTAGATGCCTCCAACATGTATTTTTTTATAACTACATGCAGGCATTTAATGGAGGCAGGACGAATCTGTTTGGATTAAATGAAAGAACCCCACTGTAAGGCATTTATTCTCCATCTCCTCCAGTGTAGCTGCACAATCGAAGTGAGATCTAGTTGGGAAATAAAAGCTTTAATTTGTCTTTAGTTTGGTCCCATCTTCAATCTCACCCTTGTTCACAACTGCAACTGAATGCAAACACTCATCAGGGTCATGTTTCTGACGTTTCCATATTGTGTAGAGAACAATAAACAATTGCAAAACAATACATACAACAACAAAAAAAGTGAATGAACCCTACATTACTGAAGTAATCCTTCAACAATAACACAGTCACCACATTGCATCAGATCCTGAGTTATGATTTGTGTAAATTGCCATAACAACAAAAGACGTTGTTGGCTACCTGCTGTCTTTTCCTTCTGGAAGAAATTACATACGGTAAGGAAATATTTATAAAATATTATAAACTATTTGGAATTACAATTTCTAATATTTGATCTTTTGAAAACATACAGTAATGCCAAAACTCCACTTACAGCTTTTGAATAATTGTTCTCTTTTTTGTGTTCACACTTTCAAGTTACATTTCTTTGTTTGGGTTTTACATAAAATACGTGAAACATGAACACATTTAACCTTCACAATTTGATCCATAAAGTTTGTAACAACCTGTTGTTGTTTAATATTGAAACTGAATGTTGCAGCGTTTTGTTTTCCTGATAGAAAATATAAAACAGAACAAACTACTCTCTTTAGTGTGTTGCTGCAGTTCTTATGCATTCAAATGAAATCTTGCAGTTGCCAGCAATTTGTTTTGGTGTATTATAGGTGCATAACATTAAACATTTGAAATACAGAGAGTACCTAATTATATTAAGAAAAACTTATGTAAAATAACTGTTGAATACATCATTTAATAATAATTCATATTAAAATGCAAAGTACACAGAGGCTCCAAGGATGGCAAATTTGTGATTTTGACTATAAACAAACTCGTCTTGTTCCTGACGGGATGAATCTGAATAGAGGCTTTCCTCAAATCTGTTGAGCTTCACACATTTTTTTACTGGAGGGGCAGAGTGGGAGTACATTTACAATTCTGAGGTACTCTACTTGAGTATTTCCATGTAAAGGTACTTTATACTTCTACTCCTCTACATTTATCTATCTGCTTAAGTTACTTTGAAGTTCAAGGTATTATACAAAATATATACTCAATAAAATATGATACATTATAGCTTATTATAGATAAATTGTTATAGATTCAATTACCCAGCAGTATAAAATGTTCTTAATTTGGACCAGCTACAACTTCAAATGTTGCATGCACAGTAATGCATAGGTACAAATATAAAGAGGTCATTCTGATACCTAATGACTACTTTTACTTTGGATACTTTAAAATATATTTCTGCCAAAACTGCTGCATTTCTACTTAAGTCTGTGTGTCCAATTCTCTCTAGCTGTAATACTGTTGATCGAGACAGTGTAACAGTACCATTATTAATATTTCAGTTAGTAGTAATTGTTTGAAACATGCAGGAAGTCTATGACTGCATGAGGAAACCTGCAGAGAGACTTTGGTACAGCAAAACGTTAGTTAGAATTCATTCAGGTAGTCATTGTGTCATTGATTAAAGTCTGTCATGGTCAACAGACTGCCATTCATCTTCTGTGCTTGGCTTTTTGTTACGAGGCTTTTGACCTCCCTGCTTTACAAATGTTTATTGTTACTGTAAGTAAGGATGTTGTAGTAACCACATGTACCCCACAATAGATGAAGGAGATGACTCATAAAATATACAAGTTTGACTCAGTGATCTCCATCTGGAGTCTCTCTGGGGTTTAACCCAGCCAATCTCAGATCCCAGTTAGTAGAGGCAGTGGTACTGACGAATAGTCACCGGTAGAATTATTATTTTATATCTTTTTTGTAATTTAGAAAGCTAGTTATTTGTATATCTAAACGTGCTTGAGAATTAACATAAATAAAAAAGATTTCAAATTAAAATGCAGAATTTCAATGATGAGTTACGTTTGAATATCACCAGCCAAGACGTTTTTTGCTGCTCTTAGCCAGCAAACGTTCCCTTAGTGATATGGTGAAGTCCCAGTAAAAAAATGTTTATTGAGTTATTGGTGTAATTTTAGTTGTTGGTTTTCCATTGTATCCCTTTCTCTTTGCTGTAAACTGATGTGTGAATATATATTTAAATTAGTAAGAAATTAGGCAATTTGCGAGGGCTGTGGTAAAGAGAGCTGAGATGTAACATTGAATGTGATGAAAGTTGATCTGGTTTGTCATTTGTGGGCATTAGTTTTCAGTTTACAGTGAAGGAGTGCTGCAGCAGTGATTTTTCCAGCGATACAGCTACTCTGAGGAAACTTCAGTTTCCTGGAGCGCTACCCAGAAACAGCAACAGACGCTTGAACCTGGTGGGCGTAGAAATTCACCTTTCATTGCACATCCCTGCTCTACACAGTGGTTTACAATGTGTGTGGGCTGCATCACCTCCTGCATTTGTGTGGAAGCCAGTTACCATGGAAACCACCTAAATGCCTTTTCTCTCAACACACCCTGACCTTCTCCAGTGTGTGTGCAGTGAAGGTGTAAGCTGAGCTGGGAGTCTGCCCAGTCAGTGTTTTTAATATTCATCTTTACACTGCAAATAATGTGTGTCAAGGCAAGTAGTATCATTATCTCTTCAGTTCGGCCTCTTTATTTTAGTTTATTTTAGTGTTTGCTAGTGCTTTGTATATGTTTAATACAGCGTGTAAAAGTCCTAAATACTGAGCACACACAGAGGTTAACCTGTAATCACAAAAGTCATCACTGGGCTCATATTTTAAAGTAAAGAAGTAATTCTAAATTTTTCTTAGTGTCAACAAATCCCATAAAAAGACCAAAACCAACAATGTGTTAGTTCGTCTTTCATTACTTTCTGACTTCTTGTCTGCTCACTACAGCTGCTCACTGTAGTTTTTAACAAACATTAATCAAACAGAAAAAATGCCACATTTGTTGGGGACTACTTCCAGCGGCGGATTAACACATATTTGGTTCTCTATTGTAGTGATTCCCAACCAGGGGTACTTCTGCAGTTACCAGAGGGTAGGTGGAAAATTGTGAAGCTCCACTAATCGGTCACTTTATTAGGTACACCTGTTCAACTGGTATGCAAATACCTAATCAGCCAATCACCTTGCAGCAACTCAATGCATTTAGGCATGTAGACATGGTGAAAACATTCAGATGGTCAGTCAGAAGTTGGTGTTAACATATGAAAGCATGGATCCATCCTGCCTTGTATCAACAGTTCAGGCTGCTGGAGGTGTGGGGGATATTTTCTTGGCACACTTTGGGCCTCTTAGTAGCAACTGAGCATTGTTACCACAGTGCACCATCTTCTGATGTCACAAAGCTCAAATAATCTCCGACTGCTTTCTTGATGATGATGAGTTCAATGAACTCAAATGGCCTCCACAGTCACCAGGTCTCAATCCAACAGAGCGTCTTTGGGACGTGGTGGAACGGGAGATTCTCATCATGGATGTGCAGCCAACACATCTGCAGCAGCTGTGTGATGCTGTCACGTCAATATGAACCAACATCTCTGAGGAATGTTTCCAGCACCTTGTTGAATCTGTGCCACGAAGAATTAAAGCAGTTCTGAAGTCAAAATGGGTCCAACCCAGTACTAGCAAGGTGTACCCAATAAAGTGGCTGCTGTGTGTATGTGTGTGTTTAGGATAAAAGTCAACACACAAGTAGGATTACAAATGTGAGTGCTGCTGACCTTTATGGTTATGGATACTAGTTTGTCTGCACAAGACCTGCCTCAGTTTCCCACCAACCAGACTCAGCTGGAAGTTGTTAAGATGCAGAAAGACTAAAAACAGACAACGAAAAGCTCAAAGTAAAGATACTATAAATGTTTGGACCATCCAGTGGTTTGTAAATACCTTTTATTTGAAAAGAATTATATCTTTTTAGGAACCAATGGGAGCTGAGAGCTACAGACAGGAAGTCATAAAGTATTTAGATATGGACTAACATAGCGTTGGTTTTTGTCTGTTTTTGGGATTTGTTGTCAATAAGAGAAGAATCGCATTATTTGAGCTGATGTTTCATATATTTTTGTATTGGGCGATGTCTTGACATGGCTCGATGATAATAGGCTGTGGTGTTTAAACACCTCATTATCTCTGAAGACACTCACAGCTGACAGGCATGATGTGCATTATTTATCACAGCCATACATACGGATTTGTATGTGGAGAGCATTTGATTCTTTTAAATTGCCGCAAAAATGATGAAATTTTGTTAAAGATTCAAAGAAAAAGCTACTGGAGCTGCCACATTATTAGAGATAGTTGTCATCACCTGATATTCAGATGTAGTTTTTCAAATGTTGGTTATTTTATTTTATGTTAATTGTTAAAAGTGGAAAACAAAGCATGAACCATTAAAACAAAATACTAAATTCTGTGATGCTATTATGTAAATGGAGATACTGTAATCTTTTCATTTTGTTTTATTTTAGTGTGTATTCTGAAATAAAATCAGCATATACTTTACATTTTTGATCAGTCAATTTTAATTAATTAAAATATATCGTTCTTATTTGCTAAGGTACGTAACCAAATTGCAGTGGTGGAATGTAACAAAGTACATTTACTCAAGTACTCAAAGTACATATTTGAGGCACTTTACATGAATCTTTTCTTTTCATGCCACTTTCTACTTCTACTCCACTGCATCTCAGAGGGAAATATTGTTATTTTTACTGCACTACATTTGTCTGACTTCTTTTGTTACTTTACAAATTAAGACATTTTCTCCTTTTTAACTTTAAGAACATTTTCCTTATTACACTTACATGACTTTTGTATGACATTTTTACAGCGTGATATTAGTACTTTTTCGGAAATAAAGATATAAATAATTCTTCCACCTCTGTTAAATTTAAACCCGTTTTAAAACATTACAAAACCATGTAAATAAAATGACGTAATCACTATTTTCCTGTTGGTTGATTTTCTTCAGTAGTTTTTTTACGTCAAACACGTAACAGTCGGTAACGTCACGCATACGTCAGAGGTCGAGGTTGAAAGTTCACGGAGGAGGGCTCGTGCGTGGAAGGTTCGCGGGAAACGTCCCAAAACAAATCGCTTCTGGTGGCCACGCGAGTAACTTCAGAGTTTTGATCTCATCCATCAGCCAGACGAATCGATCTGAATCATAGCAGCGTTTTCTTTAAACGCGGTACTATAAGCAAAGATTACTCTGAAACTTAACGAGCTTGGAACAATTGCTAGCCACGTTAGCTAGCTTAGGCTAACACGACACTCTCAGCGGGCGCTAATCTGTTAGCACCAGCCAGCGCTCTCCGGCTTCACACGAGAGGCAGGTGGTGAACACACAGCCGGCAGGGTTTGAGGTACACGGCGAGGGAAATGGCAGAGAGGCCGGAAGATCTTAACCTTCCTAACGCGGTGATCACCCGCATCATCAAGGAGGCGGTGAGTGTACAGAGCTCGGTCCCAAATCCCAGTCAGAAAGAGGTTCATTGGCCATGTACGATTCTATGCACTTTATGTAAAGCTCTTATTGGAAGTCGCTTTGGATAAAAGCGTCTGCTAAATGCCTAAATGTAATGTAATGTAATGTATGTGAACACACAAGGAGTCTGACTCCACATTGAAGTAGCTGTCAATGTTACTAACAGACAACAATTTACAGCAAGAGAAACAGACATGCAGCTAAAATAAGGACAACCAAGCTGAAAGAGAGGTAAATCAACATTATGTACATACAAGTAGTGTGTATATATAAATATGTGAAAAGCACCAATGACCCACAACATACAATGTCTATATACATATATAAGTCAGCTGTAACAAATAGAAATAGATTGAATGGGTAATGCAATATTTTTAATTGGAAATTGAGAACATTGAATTAAACGTTGGTGGCAATAATCTAAGTATGACATAATTGATATTTTGGCTCCTGCATGTAAAGCTTAAATCAATAAAGTTAACACAGCACTTAGTTGAAAAAAACTACGCATGTTTTGGGACGTGGGGAATCACTTTTCTGCTTTTGTCTGCTCACATTTTAACACGTAAAAGCAAAAGAAGTCCACTTTTAAACTTGAACAACTATGCTCTTATTTAATGTTTGTGGGGTATTTCACACATTTGTAATATTAAACTCAATATTCTCATGTTTCTTAAATGTTCTCATGAATAATTTCCTTAACGAATTGAATGTCCTCAGTCTTTACTGTGAACAGCTTCCAGTGACAACTAAAACTTTATTTATTTACATAAACTTCCAGGCCATCTCTCAAATAGACATTTAGCGACCGACAGATCTCAATATAAAACTTTACTCAAAAGACAAACTGAAGCCATCTAAACTTGTATTTTGAGGAAATGGATGCATGATTATATTACTGCATATCATATTTCCTTCATAATTAATAATTTCCCCCAGTGAATATCATCATGGCTTTAGAAGAAAGTGTTTTTAGAAGGTTCGTACAAAGTCTTGAAAGTTTGATAAATGCTTCATTTTACCCATTATGTTTTTAAGGTTAGGAATATGCTTGAATTTGAATCTACTCCTTGAAAAATGCTTGATTTTCCACATAATCTAGTGTTTCATCATCGACATGATCACTCATGGAAACCAAACATCTTTTAATAGTTGTAATGAAACGATCCCATTGTCATATTCTTTTGCTGTCTCCTGGAAGTTATAGTAACAACTTTAGATGTGATGATAAAGGCTTCAAGAGTCTGGAAATTTACCTTGTAAGTGCTTAAAAAGTGCTTGGATTTGACTAAAAATGCTACAGGAACCCTGTTTATAAGCAAACCACAACACCCAACCTGTTCTTAAAAGGCTACTGATTTATTTGTTAATGTTCTTTATGTTCAAGTTTATTGTCGTATAAACACTTAACAAGTACCATGCACATTCAAATGCAATGACATGCTTGTGCCCTGGTATAAAGTAAAGAAAATAAATCATAATGAAATAACAAGGACATTAAATTAGGAATCCCACAAACTAGTAAATCACGGCGAGGTATTATTCTGACAGCCTGGAGGTGAAAACTGTCTCTTGAGGCGGCTGGTCTGAGCCCTGTTAAGATGTTTTGTCTCTGAGTGAAATAAATGTTTTTTTCTCAGCCTGCCTGTGTTTTCTGATAAAAAGCGCACATCCTGCAGCTTTGAAATAACTCCTCCGCAATGTTTTTTTTTTTTTTTTTACAGCTCCCAGATGGGGTGAATGTGTCCAAAGAAGCAAGGAGAGCCATATCCCAAGCTGCCAGTGTGTTTGTGTTGTATGCAACGTCCTGGTGAGGAGAAGTTACAAAATCTAACAGACAGAAGTATTGATTCACAAAATTCTGTTTCAAACACATAAAGAACAAGAAGAATCCTACTCAGCTTGTTTCCGAAGTTTAAAATCTGCATATTATTTGTGAAAAGTTCCACTGGACTGGTTTATAAAAATATTCTCTTGTTACAGTGCAAACAACTTTGCCATGAAAGCCAAGCGGAAAACTCTGAACGCAGGAGACGTTCTGGCTGCGATGGAAGAAATGGAGTTTGAGCGATTCCTGGAGCCTCTCAGAGAAGCTTTGGAAGGTCAGGATATCAGCAACTACTATCACGTTACACACTCATGGTCCACTATTATTCCCAATGTGTTACCGGTCACGTCAATGGCATTTTTTAGAGTAATATTTTGTGCATGTAGACATAGTCAGTGAATCTTTTCAAGTTTTAAGGAAATCTGACGACAAGGTTTATGTGTGAAAGGGGCTTAAGTAGCCGTATTGTTCAGGGTGGACTACAGACTGCAGCACTCCCACTGACACTGACTCTCACCTTCTTTATCTTACTTTGTTTATTTTGGCTACCATGCACCAAAACACAGAGACAAAGTCCTTGTATAATAAAACTTACTTGGAAATAAACCAGTCTCTGATTCTGTGTTGCTGCTGTGGACTTCCATCAGTCTGAATTTGTAAAAATCAACTGTGAACATCCGTCAGCATTAATGTAATGTGTTTGTTGTGTTCCTTGACAGTGTACAAGAAGGGCCAGAAAGGAAAGAAGGAGGTGTCTGAGCAGAAGCGCAAAGATAAAGAGAAGAAGGCCAACTCTGAGAACGACAAGAGCCGGGAGGAGGAAGAGGAGGAGGAGGAGGAGCGCATGGAGGAGGAGCCTGAAGCTGAGAATGAAGCAGAGGAGGAAGAGGAGGAGGAGGAGGAGGTGGAGAACTGACGGAGCCCTAACGAACAATGAAAATGCACTTCCTTTGAGCCGGCTGGATGTGACGCGTTCACGTGCCGCTTGGCCATCACAGAGCCACCGTGAAACAGTACATCTGTGTTTACAGCGATGAGCTCAGAAAAGGTGACGTGACATTTTGGTGGAGTCCTGTTTCTTTGAGGAGGTGCAGCAGCTGTCTTCCATCCCGACAACAATCAAAGCACAAAGAAAAACTACTTCGTGCACTTCCTGATCTTTCTCTGTCCAGTTTTTTTTATTATTATAATTTTTGGTACTGTTCTGTAGTTCAGTAGTTAAAGATCTGTACTCCTAGAGCTAATATAAGTTAATAATAATAAGCCTTTCAATCAGTTTACCACTGGAGGGAGTGACAACACAGCAGCAGTTTGACCAGAAAGGTTAGAGCCTGTCACAACTTCAGAAACACATTCACAACCTCTAATCAAAAGAACGTTCATATATACGTTCAAATACAGCCTAAAATGTGTAAATGTGGATTTAAATCAGGAACTTCTTGATCAAAGAATAAGCAAACAAATACCAATCTGACCTGAAATGTGATCACGTGCCAGTTGTGAATTTAGGTTCCAGTTTGGGTTTTTGAATTGAACTGCAACAAGACACTGTTTGACACAAGTACTGGAAACAAACACCACGCATGTAACAGAACTAAATGTGAGAAGCTTTTCTGAGACAGTGGTGGCTGTAATGAACTCTTGTTGGGCCGCGTTACTTCATACCTAATAAAAACAGATACCAGTGTGTGTACCATTTATACTTTTGTAGAATTGTATATTACTGGTTGAGATTTTCAATAAATATTTTGTATTTAAAAACAAGTGCATTGAGTCATGACTGACCAGAAAGACCCTAACAACCACCTCAGGTGTTCTGAGAACCAATATGAACCATTTAAAGCAGAGGAACCACCTGAAACACATTCTAAGAAAAAGAAAACTGCTTATCTGTCGAAGCAGAAACACATTTCTAGATAACTCAGTTCAGTAATCCACATTGTTTCATAAAATACCAATTCTCCATTGCTTGGAACTGATTTGATAGGTTTCATGTTTGATAATTCTACACTGTCAAGTTACAGCAGAGGGAAAATAAAGCAGTGGCTCTGAAATGTAGAATTTCAAGATATTCCACTACCAACTCCTCAGATTCACTTAGGTGCAGTACTTGAGTGCTATGGATTAGTTGCTTTAAAAGACTAATTATGCAATTGATTTTTTCAACCTCAGACTCTGGATCATTTTCGGTGAACATAAAACATTTTCAATGACTTTGCTCTGTACACCCCCGCACACATCCATATACATACGCAACATAGTAAAGGTCTGCCCCTCATGTGTTGCACAGGCGTGTTGAATGGGGCTGATGTGTAGAATGCATGGATACTGTATCTGTTCAATGGGGCTAGTGCTGTATAGATGTTTGGTTTCTAATCAAGTTTTAGGAAATATTCATCAATAGTGATGAAAAACCATGTTTCATTTATATTGTTCAAATTAAACATCCATGTTAGTTATGATTTATTACAACAAATGGCACTTATCCATAAATTTAACAGAAGTAAATGGCAAATCTTAATATACGCTTTCTATATTGCTTGTAATTGGGACAAAGTAAACCTTAAGTATTTACATAAATTATGCTGTATTGATTTAAAAACCCAATAATGCGGTGGGTTTAGACCCAGGAACATTGGCTGAGTAACAAACTAACACCACACAAGGGTTAAACATTGCTTCTGTATCACGAGACAAGGAAATGACCGGCTCCACACAAGGCACTGTGTTTGAACATTTTATTAGCGTTGCCCGTTTACTCAGATGGGCACTCGACTTTGCCACTGTTGATGTCGTCGATGACATCATGGGGAGGGCGCCCGTCGATGGTGCAGCCAACGGACTGAGCTGTTCCCAGGATCTCTTTGATGGTTCCTGAAGGGGAAAACAAAGGCAAACATTTATATTTAAGAAAAAAAAGGTATCCATGTTTAAAGTCTAGGATATTTATTTGTCGTGTTTGCAGACAATTTAATGAGGCAGATAAAATGCCACAACTTTAACACATGGATCTGTTAATTCATTTGGTTCATGTGTTCCAGACTTTTCGGCACAGGGTTGTCCATGAGTTTGGGGCAGCCCCGTTTCCTAAAGCTGGGTCAGTCTGAGCCTCCACTGGATTATACTCAGTCACTCTGACAGACGGGCATAGTGGCGGGAGGCTAAGCAGCACACAGATGAACAGACAAAAGGCTGGGAAGGATATCTGCAGAGAATCAAGAGATTGTTTGGTCTGTTGAGGAAAAAGCTGTTCTGTTCTTACCAGAGAGCTCTCTGGCGATGGAGCGATGCCTCATCACGCGAGCAATGCCCATGATGTCATCGAAGGTCACACTTCCGCTGTGCTTGACTGAAGAGGAAAAAAAAGTGAAATGCCTTTAAACCACTTCATTCAACTGTGTTTATAAACAGGATCGTTTTCTAGTTACTTACTGTTCTTGACCTTCTTCCTGTCACGAGGAGGCTCCTTCAAAGCCTTGATGATCAGAGCAGATGCAGAGGGAACAACCTCCACCTAAAAGCAAGACAGCAGCGGTCAGAAAGTCATCTGAACGCTGGGTGTTTATATTCACAGCAGGCTGGGAAACCGAGGTACATAATGCTAACGCTCGGCCCCTGAATTTGGACAATAAATACGCACCACTGCCTGTCTGTTCTGGATGGTGAGCTTCACGGTGATCCTCAGGCCCTTCCAGTCGCCGGTTGCCTTGGCAATGTCGTCACCAACTTTCTTGGGAGACTGATGAGGAAACAAAGTGGTCAGTTGAATGAAACAAAACTGAGACCTAAAAGACTTTCAACTTACAGAACCTAGATTTTCCAAATTCACTACTTTGTCTTTTAGGGTGAAGTTTTAAGATAACTGGACAAAAATCTCAGGTTGTGTTCCAGACTTTTCGGCACAGAGTTGTCCATGAGTTTGGGGCAGCCCTGTTTCCTAAAGCTGGGTCAGTCTGAGCCTCCACTGGATTATACTCCGTCACTCCGTCAGACGGGCATAGTGGCGGGAGGCTGGTTCGGGTCATACTATGTTGCATTTTTACACTTACCAGACCCAGAGGTCCGATCTTGGGGGCCAGGGCTGAGGTGGCTCCGACTTCTCCTCCTGTGCACCTCATTATCACTGCAAGACAAAGACGACCACACAACCCAGTTAGAGAGGCTTCACTTGATGCAGTTTCTTCACACTTGCATTCACAAACACCCACTGACAGATGATCATAAACAGGTTTGATACAAGACACGGCTTCACACGTCTGCAGTGATTTAAATGCTCCTGCAAAGTCCATCCATGATTCACAGGCATCAGTCCAGGAAAGTGTACATCATACTGTAACTGTTGAGTCCCAGGAAGGCTTACTAAACACTCCAAAAAACCATTAGCAGCTACAAAATGTTAGTCCTGTAAACTGCAGGATGCTTTGGTCTAGAATACATAACATGGAGCGGTTTAAAAGCCTAATGCGATTAGCCATGATTTTGAAACACCAGATGGCACTAGGCATCCAACCTACCTGTAAAGTGTAGAGCTTTAGATGCACCAGCTAGTCCTGACATGCAGGTTTAAACTGCTTTACAAATTCATCAAGCGAAGCCCAAAAACTGACAAGTAGCCAGTAATGTCAAATATTTATAATCTGTTTAAAACCACAGTTCTGAATCCTGCGCCTGGACATTACGGCTACCCACACTAATTAACTTATGTATTCAGCCAATCAACAGCTGGTAGACAGCTTTTAGCACTCAGTGAAGTGGCTGAAACAGACTCATGCATTGAACTGAAATCAATTTAAAATCGTTACAATGGTGTGATTAAAAACATCTACATATAGAGGTGAAATATCATTAACAGATTTGCCAGTTTTGTACACTTTAAAGCCAGCTACCTGTTAGTTTGGACCGGTTTTATAGATTGACATTGAAATTCTCTCAAAGTAGTCCCGAGGCGCAGGTTAAAATCAAGTCTATAGAAAATATTTTTAAAAATTGACCATTGCAAGTTAAAGTTTACTTCCACTTTCAGTTGTAATGCATACTGTAGATTGCATCCATGCATGTTGACCATCATTTTAAACTGGTAATCTATTCTGGGGAAAAAACCTCTGGTACTACACACATGCTGCTTCATAGTATCTGCAAACTTGCTAATTGGGCAAAAGTGCCACAATTACACAGCTGGAACAACTTTTGATACTTCAGAATTGTTTCTAGTTTCGAAAACGGTGAAAATACAAATCTGCTGAAAGTGACATTACTGATCCCTAGTTCAGGTGTACGATGACGTGCAAAAAAACCCCAGTCATATTGGAGAGGATGGGAGAAGTTTGTGCTTGTGGTTAGTGAATCAGAGTTGTAAATAATCATAAAACGCAGAAACAGCTTAACGATCTCAATTAACTTATTAATCCATCAGTTAGTTGATAATATTGATGTATTAGTTATACACCTCAAGTCAAGTAAACCTCTAAACAGCGGAATATTTAAAATTAAATGTGAAAATAAGACAAGTTAGATTATAGCCGATTTCTCAACACGCGATGCTAAGTTGGCCGACATTGCTAGTAGCAGCTAGCACATTCGTCCCACGTGGTACTGCAAGTCCACCCCAGACGATTTCCTCATCAAACCTGCCACACATTTAGAAGACATCAGCCGATAAAAACCCGTTATTCATTCAGAAAGTGATCGCTCTTTGCTTTGTTCGTCGCATTTCGTGTCCCATCTTTACCGTTTTCTCTGTGCCGTTCACAGGCCGGCGAGCACGTAGGCGGCCGGTACAGAGCGACTCCATCTTTGCTGTGAAAAACGGCTTTTATTACCCACTTAACAGTGAAAACATACCAACTTTAACCTCGTTGGGGTCGAATTTGGGAGGCATGTTGCTGCTGTGGATGTTGAGCTCAGTTCAGCTTGGTTAGTGAGGTGTCGGATGAACCCGGACTCGGGACGACCGATTACTATTGCACCTTCACCGTTAAAGTGAGAGAAAGAAAGAGAATAGGCCGCGGAGGGAGTTATATTCTGTCAAGTATCGCGAGAGGTTGTGATTTACTTCTCGTGATGTGGATTTGAATAAATGGGTGGGTGTTGTTATAAAGGCAGGTGGTCAATTGTACATACATATATGAAAAATAACATAAATTACCCCCAATTTCACTAGATTTTTATGTGAATTTAAAGAATACATTAAAACTCTTAAACTCATAAACACACACAAAAAGTAATACAACTATACTGTAAACTGCTAAAAGAAGAATAATGTATGTTTTTTTCTATTTTTATTATCATTTTTTATAACTGAAGTTTATTTACCCCAATTCAGTTTTTATTATTATTATTTTATTATTACTTATTAGATTCATATTTTTGTTTCTTTGTATACCATTGTGATGAATACAGGTCTGCATTCTTTGTATATTTGAATATTTCCTCAATAAAGATTGAAAAAAAAATTGAAGGCAGATTTTAAGTAGTTTATTTCATGGTTAATCAGTGGTGGAAGAAGTGATCAGATCCTTTACTCAAAAGTAGCAATACCACACTGTGAAAATACTACTAATACTACAAGTAAAAGTACTTCATCAAATCCCTTAAGGTATTATAAGCATAATTCACTTAAAGTATCAAAGTACTCATTGTGCAGTAAGATGGTCAGTGTTTCATTATATCTGATCTTTCTGGATTAATATTCCTGCTGCATTGATGTGTCTGTTGCATTTTACTGCTGTAGATATTTACATCTGAGCTAATTTTAACTACTTTATATACTTTATATATTTGTTTTATATATGTTTCTGCACAGTAAGTAATATATGGAACAAATTATATTTCATTATTTCTACTGATATTTTATATTTTATTAGATATTTTATATTTGCACTCCATCGGGCTAAATACAATTCTTCTATTTTATCTTATAAGGGAACAGTAGAAGGTTTATAGTGAGGCTTGATTTAGAAAATCATTGATTTTACATAGTATTGCAATTTACTTTGAAATCTTTGCTTTGATGTAATTTATATGTAGCTTCCAGTACAATTGATTATCTATTATCACTTCCAGAAATTCCTTCAATTTCATCAACATTTATCATGAGTTTGCTTTGTGTATTTGTTTCAAATGATGAATTTAGCCAAAAATGATTAACGCAGAATAATACAATACAATAACAACAATATAGTACTAATATACCATTATTATATAGTGATGTATTGGCGATCATTGTGAATGATGTAGCTTGTGTCTAACAGACTTTGAGAGTTTTGCCAGTGGTGGAAAGTTATTTTCTGAACTGGTTGATGAACTCAGAGGAGGCCAAAGTGCTGCATGTGGGTGCTCAGTGGATGAACATCCTATGTAGCAGGATAATTGGCCTGAAGCTGGTTGAGTGTTGCAGGAATATACAAGTATTATGTCAATACAATAGTGTATATTACTTCAGGGGTTTGTCATGTTTCCTGGCTGCTGTAGTTGTATCATCACACAGCTGTTGTGTTGGTCCGAGTCGCATGTAAAACCAGTGTTTTCCTGTTTGAATCCTGAAGGACTTTTTGACTCAGAGTTGCTTTACAGGAATAGCAACAGAACACAAGAGGGAGTAAGTGGGTGAGAAGCAGAGATCACCACTGTTGTGCTGTTTAATATGCATCATGAAAATCTGTGAGGATAGTCAGAAATTCACAGCTCATATTATCAAAGGATAGCTTTATCTGTATTTTCAGAAAGTCCTCAACATTTAGAGGAAATGTCACATCTGAATAATCTTTTTGATCAAATGTTATTAGTTTTTAAAGCTTTAATGTTACCCAGAAAGCTTTAAAAAAAATGTAAATGCCCCCTTTTTATGCTGAAAATAAAAAAGAACATTTTTATTTGTGTTTACTTTTTCTCAGGAAACGTATATCTCTCAGCTTGTTGTTGTCACTTCATCTGTTTTATGTTTTTGTTTTCCTTGGTAAAGTGCAACGATGGAGAGAATGAGAAAAATAGTTGAGGGAGAAAAATCATTTTCAAATTTCTGAGCACCTTATTATGAAATTATGAATAACTCACTCTTTGCTCATTTTTTGTGTATTGTATTTAATGTGTGAACGACCTGGTCTGTAACAAGCAAACTAGCCCAGTACAGTAACGTCACTTTACAACAACATGAGACACGAAGGAGTCCAGTTTTATTCCTGCAGAGGAGAAGGCAGAGTATGTGATGCAATTACATTTTCATTCTCCTGTGTGTGTGAGCGTGTGTGCAGGCTTGTATTGCTTTCTTTGTGAGGACCAGTGTCAGTAAACCATTGGACATTTCTGCAATGCAAAGA
Organism: Nannoperca obscura; assembly: GCA_036024295.1. NCBI lineage: Eukaryota > Metazoa > Chordata > Actinopteri > Centrarchiformes > Percichthyidae > Nannoperca > Nannoperca obscura. The sequence goes on from JAVQJL010085313.1 coordinate 15,857, forward strand.
AATTTGGGCAGATCCTCACCTTTTCAAATGGGCTCTTTGAATGAACTTGTTTCTAAGGTTAAGTTTAGAATTAAGGTTTAGGTCAGGCGTAGCAGGTAGGTATTACATTATGTTAATGCTGGTCCTTTAAACCACACAAAGTCAAAAGCATGTGTACAGGAATAATAGTGTAAACGGTAAATGCAAGCTGTTATTTCTGCATAAACAAACCTGAAGCAGCCTGCAGCACAACCACTGAGTCAATGTTCTCACACACACACACACAAACTCATTCCGACGGCTCATTTGCTAAAACTTGGACAAATGATTCGATATCAGCAGTTTCCCTCCTCCATCTCGTCTTCCTACTTGACCTTTTCCTTGTGTTTTCCAATCGGCAGTTCTGCTCCTCCTCTCCTGGTTCTTTGCTCTAATTTCTCCGCTGTACAATTTCCTCAATTGATTATTTTCAAGCCCGGCTGTAGTCAGGGGGAATCAAGGCTAAGTTCGCAGCTTGTCTCTTTTAACTGGATTCAAAAAAGAGAGCGAAATTGTCTCTGGATTCTTGCCCTTCAACCATGCTGAACAGGTTCATCAATTGTTACCAACCCCGATCAGCTGGTTCATGATTGGGTTTGTGAGAAGGAGGGAGAGGAGACGTTAATATTCACTTCATTTAGTGCTCCAATCCAGTCCTGATTAAATCCACTATAAATCTATTGAATACTTCATCTAACACTGACTGTGGCAAAAAACAGAAATAGACATGAGACCATACAAGCACACACGGACATGCACACACACACCAAATCCTGTCTCTATTGATCTTCCTGTTTGTTTTCCATGTGGACGGATGTTTACGCTCTCTGTTGACTTGTTCTTGTTCAGGTAGAAAACAGGACATCACTGCCAATTTGTCAAAAACGAAAACTCTCTGCTTTGAAAGTGTCTGTAGTGGAGAGCGTATTACTCAGCTGTATTGCCTTCTTATTCCCTCTATGGTGCTGTAAAGATATTCCCTTTCTTTAACTTTTGTCTGTGCAAAAGTATCTGCAAAACAACTTGCAGACATTTATTTTTCTGACAAAGAAATAGAAAATATGTATACATTTATAATAGAGATATTTAGAAACAAGAAATGGAAAAAACTAGAATAAAAAACTAGAGAAACATGACATTTGACTAAGATTATTGTGGCTCCTGGTTTGCCAGCATTCCAGGTATTACATAACTACAAGTCAGTTAATCTGAATCTTTAAGATGAGATGGCATCAGTAAATCAGGAAGCTATTTGCTGTCATTAATTCTCAGTGTTGGGGAGTAACTAGTTACATGAAACGGCGTTACGTAATTAAATTACAAAATAAATGTAACTGTAATGCGTTACAGTTCCTAAGAAAAATATGTAATTAAATTACAGTTACTAATCAAAATGTTGGTGATTACAAAGACGTTACATCCAAATATATTCTTTCGGTAAAAGGATTATTCATTCTATTC